>CAUYTI010100130.1:0-13815 GCA_963575145.1 Galago senegalensis
ATCTGGGATTTCCTTTGAATGAAATACAGCAGCGTGTCATGGGCTGGGCTTGCTACCCCTGCCTCCCCACTTTGTCTTTCTCTTCCATCAGGGTATTTCTCCCTATAGGCAATCATGATGTTTCCCATGGGTTGAAGAACAGATGGTTCTCTTGCAAAGGAAGCCCAAATGGTGGGGAACATGGCGGTTCAGGTCAATCTCACTTTTTGTAGTGTTGAAGCTGTAAGTCTAGGGGAAAATTTTCCACTGTCCATGCCTGGCAGATTGGGGGAAGTGTGTCACAATAGAGAATCAGATTTTCTTTCCATCTTCTGGGACTTTTTCCACTTCTGTGCAGCTCTGTCTCCCTGTGAGATTTGAGTTCTGGGAATCGTTGCTACTAGTCTTGGTGCTGGATACTTGGTTTTGGGTTTCTGTTGGGGAAGCTGAAGGCAGATTGGTTTTATACTGCCATTTTGGTAACGTCACTCCCTCCCAAATTAGTTTTTAATATGATTTTAGCCACAGATCTATCCCTTTGATCTCTACCATCCCACAAACTTGGTGCTGCCATTTTTCTTTATTTTTGCCAAGTGACTAGATGTATCTCTTGTAACCTTGACTTGAATTTCCCTGATCTCTACAGAGTTTGGCATTGTTCTGTGTTTACTGACCATATACGTTCCTTTTTATGGGAAATAACTGTTCTTGATTTTTGCCCACCTTTTCATGTTGGATAACTTTGCTTTCTTATTGCTATGGATATCATCTTCAGAGTTTAAACTTATATTTTCATGTTCTTTAAGGTGTGTTTTGAAAAAAGAGAAGTTCTAAATTTAGTGCAGCCATCGTTACCTCATCTTCTCATTTTTCTTGATTTTTGTATATTTTTACAAATGTCTACCATAACCTTTTCTTGATATGTTTCATACTGTCTCAAAGGCATTGGTCATTAATTCACTAAGACCTTTTACTTCTGTCTTTTCTCAGTACAGTGGAAAAGTTAGTGCCTGCTCTATTTGTCAGAATGTTTCAGGAAGGATGTGACCAGTACTTTATAAGAGTCCTCTGTAAATAGTGTATTATCATTGATATTGTGAATGATGCTAGTAATTCTAATTTTCCAACAGGAATTCATTCAATCACAAATCAGTTATAACTTTTGGGTTGGATTAAATAAAAAAGAAGCTGAATATCAGTGGACATGGCAGGATGGCTCAAATATTTCTCAGAACCTGTAAGTTTATATTTCATATTCTTTGCCCTCAGTTTCTTTCTCAGTAATTTATTCACAGATTATAGGCCAGTAATAGAAAAAAAGATTCTTGCGGACATAGAAAATATCTTTAATTCCATTTGATTTCACTTCTCAGACAACTACAAGCAACCAACTACAAATATCAGGGCTCAAAATAATTAGACAAAAAAAGAATTATTTCTCTCCATGTTGTTTAATGGAGTGTCTTTCTAAATAGTAAAATAACAGTTTCCTTTTTCTGCCTTTCTTTTGTTTATTCTCTTATATTAGTTGTGATACTAGGTGTAGTTGGAGGAAAAAAGAAAATACAATGATGAAAAAAATGTTGCATCCAAATTCAGCCCTCCCTCTCAGTAAGATTTTAGGCATTTATTTGGTGGTCTTTAAGAACTAAATTAATGATGAATTTTTAAATAAATTGTTCTGTGATTTTTGAATCTCTAATATGATCATTGAATTTTTCTTATGCTATTGATTTCCACAGGTCTGTCTAATTCTTGGCAGTCATTTTTAATTAGTAAATCGGTATACATTTCTTTTTTTTGGTTGATGTATAGGAAAGTATAAAGGATAGTAGTGGTGATAGGGATTGGGAGGGTGGGTAATAACAAGGCAAGGCAGTTACATTGTATATCAGAAGATGATAGACGCTAGGGAGTGCTATGCTGTTCCTTATTCCCTCCTGTCACAGGGAGTAGCTGTTTTTGTATGAGGGTGAGAGGAAGAGATTTACCTGTTTTAAACAGAGAGACAATGAATAACATTTTTACAGTGACTTGAAGGAGATGAATGAATAAGCTATATGTGTTGTCTAATGGAATAGCATCCTAGAGGAAAAAACAGATGGTATGAAAACCCTGAAGTGGGAGTATTTATCACACCTGAGGATATAGCAAGAGGGCCTATGATGCTGGAGCAGTGAGGAATGGGGAGAGATGTAGGTCAGAGAGGTCACAAGAGTGAAAGCTTGGCTTGGCGCCTGGAGCTCAGCAGCTAAGGCACTGGCCACATACACTGGAGCTGGTGGATTTGAACCCAGCCTGGGACTGCCAAACAACAATGACAACTACAACCAAAACAAACAAAAAATAGCCAGGTGTTGTGGTGGGCACCTGTAGTGCCAGCTATTTGGGACACTGAGGCAAGAGAATCACTTAAGCCCAAGAGTCTGAGGTTGCTGTGAGCTGTGACTCCACAGCACTCTACCCAGAGCCACAGCTTGAGATTCTGTCTCAGAGAAAAAAAAAAAAAATAGAGTGCAAGCTTGTAGGAATCAGAGGCCATTGTAAGAACTTTGCTTTTTTGAGAGTATAATGATAAACTTGGAGGGTTCTGAGCAGGGGATTTCTGAGAGTAATCTTCCTGTTTTAAGAAGTCACTCTGGATACTCTGTTGACCTGAGAGTGTATGTGGGTGTGGCAGGGGACTTAAAAGGAACTTTAAGCTGAGGTACAGGGAGTTTGGTTAAAGAGTCTGTCTCTAGCTGAGAGATACTAGTGGTTTGGTCAAGGTTAATGTGGTTGGTGCTGGTGAAATGCTGCCAGATCCCGGACTTGAAAAAGTGTGAAGTCGAAGTCAGGGATGATTTCAAAGTTTTTCACCCAGCAATTGAAAAAATGTTGCCATTGCCTCTGACAGGGAATAGCAAGAGTTTAGTTTTAGATACAAGTTTGACAAATGTGTTAAACATTGAAAAATACATGAAAATGTCACATATGCATTTTGGACATGATTATGAAGTTGAGATGTGAGGTCTTTTCTGGGGATGCCAATTTATTATGCACGAGTTCATCAATGGCGTTAATACTGTGAAGGAAAACCTGGAGGGATGTGACCAGCAGGAAATCGAAGGCGGGACCCTTGCACACCCAGATGAGGATGATGAGGATAATCAGAAAATGTTTTTGGAAAAAACCATTAAAGTGATTGGAGGAAAATTATGAAAGAGTAGTTTAAAATTATGATATGCCTAACAGAGTATTACTGAAATAACAGGCAGAATTTAAAGAATTTGTTGGCTTCTGACCAATAATAATCTTTGTGACTTAAAATGATTACTTACCGAATTCATGCCTATTTGGAGGAAAAATTAAAATCACATAAGATTTCCTTCCATATATTGAACTGTAGCCCTATAATTTACAATTCATGTTCCCTATTTTCATTGTTCATATTCACAAAATGGGAGGGCTTCACTTAGTGTGTAGGATATGAGGATTAGAGAGGAAGTGGTGTACAATCGTGTTTGAAATGCTAACCACCGCCTTGTATGCCCAACGTGAAGGTAGCATTGGAAATTCACACTCTCTGCACATTAACTGAGCTGTAGAACTATGGAAATATTTTTAGATCTAGTTACAATGTGTTATATAATAAATTTACAGTAGTTAGTGACTTCCTAGAAGTTTCAGAAGTCTCATGAGGATTTCCCAGATATACTCTTCTAGTTCATGTCTACATTCCACCCTACATGGCCCTTTCTACCTCTTCTCTCCTGTCAGGCATTTATTAGCAATATTCTATTTATTCATTTTAGAACAATAATACTTTGTCATTTAACTGCTATATATTTGTCATAAGATGTTTTTGTCACTGAAATAACCACACAAACATGCTTTAAAATTGTGATAATGGAATTTTGCCTAAGGAATAACTCCTAAAATAAATATGTTCTCTGATACAGGGATTTTCAACCAAAGCCGACAGCCGATGCAAACTGTGGACTCGTCAGGCCAGCAAATATTAATAGTGCTGTTTGTACTAAATACTTTCATTACATTTGTGAAAAGAGAAATGTTTATAAGCCTTGCTCACTCAAATAATTACTAAAATAGATGCTTTAATCTTTTAATTCTTAATGACTTAATAAAATCAACCCCAGCAATAATAACAACGTAAAAGTATTTGCTCATATCATTCAACTCTGTGTGATTTATGAAGGATTATTATCTCTCAAACATTTCTAAGCAATAAAATAAAAAAAACCATGAAATAAGTTGATTTTTTTGAAATATCAAGAATCAACAAATGAAAGAAAAAAATTGATTTTAACTGGGTGAAAGTTTTTACATTTCTTTTTTCTTCTTTTTCTTTTTGAGACAGAGTCTCATTTTGTCGCCCTCGGTAGGGTGCTGTGGCATCATAGCTCACAGTAACCTCAAACTCTTGGGTTCAAGTGATTCTCTTGCCTCATCCTCCAGAGTAGCTGGGACTACAGGTGTCCACCACAACACCCAGCTATTTTTTGGTTGTAGTTGTCATTGTTTAGCAGGATTGGGCCGGGCTCGAACTCTCCAGATTTGGTTTATGTGGCCGGCACCCTCCTCACTGAGCTATGGGCACTGAGCCTACATTTATTTTTTCTTAATCATTTTCTTAAATTTATTTGAATAGGTAAGTAATAAATTCATATGTTCAAAATACAAAAGGAACAAAATGATGAACTGTAAAAAAAATTTCTCCTTTTTCATGTCGTCATCTACTCATCTAGTCATCTACTCATCTTGTCTGCTCAAAACAAACAAACAAAAACAGGTTTCTCAGATATTATTCTGGCTATATTCTATGGAAGTAAAAAACATACATGTAACACTTGCTATACTAAATATAACTATAACTAATACTCTTGCTTTATTATTTCTAATGTAAACTATCTTGCAGATTGTTCCATATCAATACATGAGAAGTTGCCTCACTTCTGACAAGCACTTGCACTAACAGATATACTGAAATTTATTTACCCAGTTTTATTTCAATGGATGGTTAGGTTTGTTCCAGAATTTTTGTAGTGAATATGTTATTCAGTTTCATTTGGTATAAAGAATAGCCCTATGATAAATCTCTAGCATTGTATTTTCTGTGTCAAAATTATGCACATTTTGATAGATATTTAATAACTGCCCTCAATAATTGCTTACCCATCATCTCCATAAAGCAATGTTCAAGAGTGTCTTCTTCCTTATACTTTTACCATCACAGTTGGTCAACAATCTGTTTGATTTTTCCAATAAAATCTTTGCTATAAAGGGATATCTTGTGTCATTTAAATATATCATTCACCATGTTTGTGGAACTGAGTATCTTATTCTTGCATTTCTTTTATGTAAACTGTCCAAAAAAAAAAAAATCAATAGGAAAGGGTTGAACGTAAGAACCTATGTAGTCTCAGCTACTCGGGAAGGCTGTGGCGGAAGGGAGGATCAGTTAAGCTCAGGAGTTGGAGGCTGGAGTGAACTATGATTGGGTCACTGCACTCCTGTCTGGGTGACAGACTGGATTCAAAGGCATCACCCCCATCAGTGTCTCTGTAATCACATGCTCTTCTTCCTCTGTGTCTCTGTCCAAATGTTTCTCTTTGTATCAGGACATGAGGCCTTACAAAGTACAGGACCCATTGTAATGCCTTCCTCTTAATGCGAATTTGTCTGCAAAGACCTTATTTCCAAGGTACTGGGGGTGAGGATTTCAACATTTATTTGAGAACACAATTCAACCCACAGTGGTGTGTTCGCTTTGTGAAAATTCATTGAGTTTTAAATTAATAACGTGTTCAGAGGTCTGTATAAGTACTATACTTTTATAAATATTGACTTAATAGAACAAGCCATTTACATTAGGAAAAAATTTAAAACACCAAGGAGTAAATGTAGCTAACACAAGGTAAAGTTGACGACGGTAGGAAATTATGAAACTTGCCAAGAGTTAGTGAAGATTTAAATTACTAGAGAGAGTATACTAACGGATAGAAAGACTTCATAATGTTGTAAGTATGTTGACTCTCTCTAAAAAATATTCTAGATTTATTGCAAGTCCAACAAAAATCCTAACATTATTGAAACTTAATCAGTAAATTCTAAAATTTTTGCGGTGGAACAAAGAGCCAAGAGCAGCATGATACTTCTAAAACAGAATAATAAGAGAGAATTAAGTGTAATAAATACAAAGTGAACTATTATAAAAATAGTATTAATCTAGACAATTTGATATTGAAGCAGGTACAGACAAATTGACCAGTGAAACACCAAAGATGCATAAGGGGTATCTACCAAATAAAATGAGTAGAGATTAGTAACTCCAAGCAACATTTCACTAGACATAACTAGACGCCTCTGGGCAGGCTTACTTTAAAAATAAAAACTTTATGGAGGAATAATTGACATATAATTACACATTTAAAGTATACAATTTCACAACTTTTAACATATGTACATGCTTGTGAGACTATTTTTAGAGTAAATATAGTCAACATGTATACATATATGACTGCCAAAAGTTTGGTTGTGCCCTTTGGTAATCCCTACTACCCACCCCTTGCACGCATCCCCATTAACTACTGATCTGTATTTGTTACTACAGGTTGTTTTTCATTTACTGATTTTACGTAAATAGAAATACACAGTCGGAACTTTTTATTTCTGGCTTCTTTCACTCAGCATGATTATTTTGATATTCATCCATATTATTGTATATCAGCAGTTCACTTATTTTTATTACTGAGTAGTATTCCATTGTCTGACTTTACCACCATTTATTTTAATCCACCTATTTCTTCATGGAGATCCGGGTTATTTTAGTTTTCTTTTTGCAGTTTTTGGCTGGGGCTGGGTTTGAACCTGCCACCTCCAGTGTATGGGGTTGGTGCCCTACTCCTTTGAGCCAGGCAGCACCCTTTAGTTTTTGACTATTACAAATAAAGTGCTCTGGTCATGTGTGTGCTGTTCTTTGTATGGACACATATTCCTTTTCTTTGGGGTAAATACCCAAGACAGGAATAATTGAGCCACATGGGAGCCATATGTGGCTGTGATATTTTACATTTCCACTAGCAGCAGATGAATGTACTAGTTTCATCCTTTCCAACAAATCCTAGAATCAGTTTTTAAAGTTTTAGCCATTCTACTAGGTAGTGGCATCTTATTGTTATCACTTGCATTTATCTAATGCTAATGATGTTGAGTTGTCTTTTCATTTGCTGATTTGCTATTTATATATACTTTCTGGTGAGTTTTTCTTCATATCTGATTACTTGTAGATTGGTTAATTTCTTATTGTTGAGTTTCACTAATTATTAATCTGGGTACAAATCTTTGAGAAGATTTTCTTCTCTTCCTGTGACATGTCTTTTCTTTTCTTTCTTCTTATAAAATTTTTTTATTGTTGGGAATTCCTTGAGGGTACAAGAAACCAGGTTACACTGATCACATTTGTTATGTAAATTCCCTCTTATTGTGTCTTGTCTTCAAAGGTATCCTCTGACATGTCTTTTCATTCTGTAAACAGTCTACGTCAAAAAGTATTTTTAATTTTGATAAAGTCCAATTCATTCATTAGCTCTTTATTGATTGTGCTTTTGATGTCACATCTAAGAAATGGTTGCCTAACCCATTGTCGTGAAGATACTCTCATATTTTCTTCTAATAGTTTTATAGTATTAAATTTTACATTTAAGGCCTCTGACCAGTTTTTGTTAATTTTTGTATATGGTACAAAATATAAGTCCAAGTTTTGTTTTTTTAACTATGGATATCCAATTGTTCCAGCCCCATTTGCTATTTTCTCTCTACTGTGACACCTTTGTAACTGTCAATAATCAGTTGTCTACAAATCATTCAGGGAACAGATCATGAAGTGTGTAGTTGAATATGGTTTTGGCAATTTAATATAGGCAATAGCCATGTATTTGTGAAACCATCAAATCTGACAGAGGTGTTATGTTCTATTCAATAAAATGAGTTGTAGAAGGTTTTATTCACATTATATTAAAAAATAATTAACTCGAGTTAGATTAGAAACTGAAATGTCAAATCAAATTTAAACTATTTAGAAAAAAGATTAGTGAAATCACCTTAATAGCTAGAATTCATTATAAAAATAGTAAAAACATTTATCATAAATCAAAATATGATGATTAAAAAAACTACATTAAGGTGGTGCCTGTGGCTCAAAGGAGTAGGGTGCTGGCCCCATATCCTGAAAGTGGCGGGTTCATACCCAACCCTGGCCAAAAACTGCAAAAAATAAAACTACCTTAACATTAAATCTATATGCTTAGCATAAAATATCTTAAAAGGGGAAAAAAGTGACAAAATGAACAAAATATTTGCTACAAATGTAACCAACAAAAGATTAATAAATTTATAAGAAATTCTTATAAATCTAGAGAAAAAGGCTAACAGAAAATTTGAGAAAAACAGAAAAAAAAAACCCCAAAAAATCTACAGGCATTTCATAGAAGAGATCCTTTTGGCCAAAAGCCAGATTTGTGCATGTAAGTTTCACCAAGAAAATAATTATAAGAGTAGATATTTTATAATTTGTCAGTTGGCAGAAATAAGAAGTTTTATGCTATGAAATGTTGGAAAGGCCAAATACTAGTGAGTTTGATAAATGCTAAGAGGATGTAAGTTATTATTATTATTTAAAAATATAATTTGATCTCATTTAAAATATTTGAATATTCTATAATAATACTTCCCAAAGAGCACCCCTAGATGAGGCAAATAATTTTATCTGTGCAGCTATATGGTCTAATCTGATAGTCACTTGTCACTTCTGAGTATTTCACTCTATTTATTTATTGAGACAGAGTCTCACTATGTTGCCCTCAGTAGAGTGCTATTGCGCCACAGCTCACAGCAATCTCAAACTCATAGTCTTAAGTGATTCTCTTGGCTCAGCCTCCCCAGTAGCTAGGACTAAAGGTGCCTGCCACAATGCCCGGCTATTTTTGTTGTTGTTGTTGTTGTTGTAGTTGTCATTGTTTAGCAAGCCTGGGCTGGGTTTGAACCTGCCAGCCCTGGTGTATGTGGGCTACAGGTGCTGAGCCATATTGCACACTTTAAATATGCCTAGGGTGAGTACAGAAAAAAATTTTTAAATATATGTCACTGTAATTGAAGTTAAGTGTCACATGTACTCTTACATTCATCATGTTGGTTTTGTTGAATTTTAGAGAGGAAAAATCCTCATGCTTACACATCAATTCAAGATTTGATGATCTGTCAATACTTCAAAAATCATTTTTCACAGTTAAAGCATGGACTTTACTTTTATACCTAGTAATATTTGTTTGTAATTTTATCTTCAATAGATGATAAAAGGCATCTTTTATGGGGATTCTTTCTAGTAAGCTTATTTTTGATGGTAAACCTCTTTTAGGGGGCAACCACCTGGGTGGTGGAAGCATCTGTACTTGACGGTTGAATGGCTTTGTTTAGGATCCCCAAGAAGTTCACTCATTTGGAACCTACTTTTTACACTTTTTCTAGGCTAATGATTTATGGTTTTAGTAAGGCCTTATCTACACTTGGTAAAAAATAAAGCTACAGAAATCTAAAGGCTGACTAAGTTTATACTAAAGCCCGCCGTGAGAAATACAATCCTAAACCACAGGCTCCAGCTTATGCAAGAGCCAGAGATACAAATGAAACTACAAGAGCTACAACCACAAGGATATTGTTTGCCTGACATAAGGGAAAAGGAGGAATAATGACAAATTCCCACCTACAGGTCTAAGCAAATAGTCTAAACACAGGAATGTAGTTGGATCAGAGAAATAGGTAATCATCCCCGCCTCCTACTCACTAGTTTACCAAGAATCAAGTAAAAACCAACAATATTTATCTTCTGCTAGGGTAGGGTCAAGAGCACAGAGAGAGACTGCCTCTGTGATTCAGGCCTGCAGAGATGATGAAAAGAGGTCAGCCCTAGCATAAGATAAAGCATCTTTAGAAAAATTCAAATTCCATGGTGTGCTGAAGCATCGCAAAAACAAAATCCAAAGTGACTCAATTCCTGATGATATTGAATTAGCCACACATGCTAACTTTCTGAGAGGGTATGCCCATACTCAGATATAAACACTATTTACCTCTGTCTCTCAAATTAAAAACAAAAGGTAAAGGATTTTATATGAAAAAATGAGATGACCAAGCAAGAGAAAAATGCATTTTCAAAAAAAATGCAGTCCACAGAACACACTCAGAGATGATCCAGATCATCTTTAGCTATTAGATAGAAATATTAAATAACTATAATGAATATGTTAAAGGAACTAGTGAAGATATAGAACATGTTCAAAAAATGGGAACTATGAGAAAGAATTAAATGGAACTGATAGAAATAAAATAATGGTGTTAGAGCTCAAAAATTCCTACAGTGGGCTCATTAGTAGACTTGACAAAGCTAAAGAAAAGAAATAAGTAAACATAAAAATAGTTTGAAATAGTCACCCCAATTGAAGGAAAACAAACCCTTTAAAAAGTTGTAAAAAGGAAAAGAATATTTGAAAATTGTCAAATGGCATCAAAATCTCCAACATACGTACAATTGGAATCCCAGAGGCAAAGAATGAAGAAAAGCATAGGAATATCTGAAGTATCTGAAGATATGACTGCTGAGATCATTCCAAAAGTATGAAATCAATGACTAAAGAATCACACAGAAGCCTAAGCATTATGATAAGCAAAAAATACGAGCAAAGTCATATCATATGATGTTAGACTGGTAAAATGAAAGAAAAAGAGAACATTCAAAGGCATCTAGAGAGAAATTCATCATGTAGACATGTAAGACAAGAATTAGAGCAGATTTCTCTTAAAAATCATGCAATCCAGAAGACAATTAAGGGACATACCTAAAGTACCAAGAAAAGCAGCTATAAACCCAGAATGAACATAGTCAAAATGAAAACAAAAATAAACAAAAAAAAGCTGAGAGAATTTACAGCCTGCAGACCTATAATCACATATATCAGAGCAAGTTTCTTCAGGCAGAAGAAAAATATTACCAAAGACAAAGATAAACTTGATCCTACACAGTGAAACAAAGATTTTCCATAGTGATAAAAATGATTAATAGGAATTAAAAACTTTAATCACATTTAAAATAATAAAAAATAAAATATTTTATGGAATTGATAACAAAGAAATAAAACTACATGACAACTTTAACAATAGTACAAAAGATGAAAGGAGAGAGTTAGAAGGATGTAGTATATTGGAATGGTGTAATATTATTTAAAAGAGAATATTCTATGTTAAAGTTACATCACTAATAAAATCACTAATAAAGGACAGAAAATGGATCCGTAAAAACTACTAAATCCAAAGGAGGCAGAAAATAGTGGAAAAGAGTCAAAGAACAAATGTGACAAATAGAAAGTACTAGCAAGATGATAGATTTGAATCCAAAAATAATTGATATTCATATTAAATGTAAACCTGCCAGTTAAAAGACAGAGGTCCTTGTATTGGATAAAAAGGAAGATCCAGTTATATCCAACAGTCTGTAAGGGTTAATATAGCTTTTTAAATATAGTGCTGTACATATGTCAAAAATAACAGACCTTGCAAACACTATTGAAAAGAAATCCAGAGATGCTAAACTCAGGTCCAGAAATAATATCAAGGGTAAATATGAACACCACATCACTATAAAGAGGTCAGCCATCCAGAAAGAATGAAAATACTCAATTTACATCTCCTTAGGGCCTTCCAAATTTGTGAAGTAAAAACTGATAGAACTTTTCTTCAACTTTTATAAAAATACTTACAAATCTACTAACATAATACTTAATGTGAAAAGCTGAGAATTTAATACCTAAGCACAGGAACAGGACAATGATACCAGAATTCACCACTTTTATTTAACATACTACTAAAAATCCCAGCTAGAACAAGATAAAACAAGAAAAGAAAAAAAATATATACACTTTAGAATAGAAGAAACCAGAGTTTCCCTGGTTTCCCACTCTCTTTACTCTAAGGCTGTCTTCCAGGGACATACTTGTCTATCTAGAAAATGCCAAGAAACTAAAAAGAGAAAAAAGAAAAACAAACAAAAATATCAAACACACCCGTAGAACAAAGGAAGTTCAGCAAGGTCCTAGGAGAAAATTTAACATGCAAAAACTAATTGTGTTTCTAAATACTGGTAGAAATGTGTGGAAACAAAAATAAAAATTCTGATGTCATTTGCAATTATTAAAAAAGGAATACATACATGTTCATCTACACCCTTGAGGAGAGCAGAATCATGTTTTACTTCCTTAAGTCAGGAGTATATATGTAATTTATTTGAAATTCTTCTGCAAGGGAGATTTATTTTATTCACCCCTGTTTATTTATTCAATATTTTTTGTAACATTATAGACTCATAGATATTTATTTCACACATTAGGTTATAATCCAATACCGCTATATTTATTTTATTGCTCAAAGTGTTCCATTTTTGGCCTTGGGCAACTCTTTTGCTTGATGCCTATATCCCTTGAATATCCCCATCATTTGAAGCACTTCCCTCCTTTCTGACATTACCATGTGCTCCCATGAGCACAGGAGCCCATCTTGCATATTTTCTACCCCTGCCTTGGAATCAGCCATTCTCTAAGGAGTCTTTGTTCCTTTTAATAAGCAGTAGATTTATGCTGATTAAGATCTGATCACTATCTGTAATTTTTCTTTTTTGGAAAAAAATAGGAGTCAAAACAACTATGAAAAAAGCTTTCAGATTTATTATAAAGTAACAATAGTCAATATATTGTGACATTGTTGAAAAAAGCAAGGGATTTGGAGGGAATAGAATAGAGAACATAGAAATTGTTCTGGACTAAATTGTCTATTTTTGACAAAAGCCTTATTGTATTTCAATAGAAGAATATTATTTTCAAAAAGTGGTGCCAAAATAGATATCTATATGTGAAGAGAAAAAAAGGCTAAATCCTTACTTTGCATCATACACAAATTAACTTGCTATTGAGTATAGAATTCAATGTAAACTTAAAACTTCTAGAAGAAAATAGGATATTTTCTTAGGATATTTGAAGATTTCTTGGGAGACCTAAATAAAAACTCCTCTATGTGGAGATCCACAGTGTTTATATATAAACACAGCATAAATCCAATGGCAGTTTACAATTCCTCTAAACAAATAAACTGGCAATGATACCATTAATAAAAACAATAGCAAGATTTAATGGTTTGTTAGCATCTACTGTGTGCCAGCTGTTAGACAGTGCTTGGCATCTTAGCAAGATTCCAATATTACTCTAATTATTACAATAATTCTTACAAAATACATTGGATTGCTGTCTCCACTTTAGAGATAAGAGGTTGAGGACCACAGCTATTAAGTAAATTCCCTAAAGTTACAAAAGCTGGAAAGCTGGTATCTGAGCCCAAGCAGTAGGAATCTAGGTTGGTGTTTCTCTCCCTTCATTAAGCCTTTTAAACTTGTGACATAAAATGTACAAAGAGAAATATACAAAAAACGTAAATGCATAGCTGAAGAGATGATTACAAAGTGCCCATCACCCAGATGCCCTGCTGTTCTTCCCACTCACTGTCCACTCCCCTGACTCTAAGGGTGTCTATCATATCCTACTTAGTAGATATGGTTAACAAAATACTATATGAAAAGATGCTTCATATCATTATTCAGCAGGAAAACACAAATTAAAATCACAGCTAAATTGTACTACATTTTGTGAAAATGGTTTTATAAGCTGACAGTATTAAATGTGGAAGGATGCAAGTAAATGGAATTTTCGTGTACTTTTGGTGGGAATGCAAACTGGTGTG
>CAUYTI010100131.1:0-13256 GCA_963575145.1 Galago senegalensis
CTGGTGGGAATGCAAGCTAATACATTCCTTTTGGAAATAAGTTTGGAGAACACTGAGGGAACTAAAAGTAGACCTGCCATTTGATTCTGCAATTCCTCTACTAGGTATATCCAAATGACCAAAAATCATTTTAAAACAAAGATATTTGCACCAGAATGTTTATTGCAGCCCAATTCACAATTGCCAAGTCATGGAAGCAACCCAAGTGCCCATCGACCCATGAATGGATCAACAAATTGTGGTATATGTATACCATGGAATATTATACAGCCTTAAAAAGGTGGAGACTTTACCTCTTTTATGTTTATATGGATGGAGTTGGAACATATATTTCTTAGCAAAGTATCTCAAGAATGGAAGAAAAAGTATCCAATGTACTCAGTACTATTATGAAAGCAATATATAACCACCCACACTTTCATATGAATAATAAAATACAACTGTAGCCAAGAATGAAGGAGGGAAGAGGAAAGTGGAGAGAGGAGAAGGGGAAGGCTGGATGGAGTAATTGGTAGGACCTCACCTATTGTGGATATTATAAGGGTACATGTCAAATCTATTAAGAGTAGAGTATAAATGTTTTAACACAACAATTAAGTAAGTGAGGTGAAGACTGCATTAACCAGTTTGATGTAAGCATTCTAAATTGTATATAAATACCAAAAATAGTCAAGCTGAAAAAATAGTCAAGAGCTCTATTCCATTCACAATAGTGCCAAAGAAGATGAAATATTTGGGAGTTTATTTAACGAAGGACATGAAAGATCTCTATAAAGAGAATTATGAAACTCTAAAAGAAGAAATAGCTGAAGGGCAGCAGCTGTGGCTCAAAGAAGTAGGGCACTGGCCCCATATGCCAGAAGTGGTGGGTTCAAGCCCAGCCCTGGCAAAGACTGCAAAAAAAAAAAAAAGAAAAGAAAAGAAAAAGAAATAGCCGAAAATGTTAACAAATGGAAAAACATACCATGCTCATGGCTGGGAAAAATTAATATTGTCAAAATATCCATACTACCTAAAGCAATATATAATTTTAATGCAATCCTTATTAAAGTTCCATTGTCATACTTTAAAGATCTCGAAAAAACAATATTTCATTTTATATGGAATCAGAAAAAAACCCTGAATAGCCAAGACATTACTTAGAAATAAAAACGAAGCAGGAAGAATTACGCTACCAGACATCAGACTTACTATAAATCCATAGTGATCAAAACAGCATGGTTATTGGCACAAAAACAGAGAGGTAGATGTATGGAACAGAATAGAGAACCAAGAGATGAACCCAGCTACTTACTGTGATATAATCTTTGACAAGCTAATTAAAAACATTGAGTGGGGAAAAGATTGCCTATTTAACAAATGGTGTTGGATGACTTGCAGAAGCATGAAACTGGATCCACACCTTTCACCACTAACTAAGATAGACTTTCACTGGATTAAAGATTTAAATTTAAGACATGAAACTATAAAAATACTAGAAGAAAGTGTAGGGAAAAATTTTGAAGAAATTGGCCTGGGTGAATATTTTATGAGGAGGACCCCCCGGGGAATTGAAGCAACATCAAAAATACACTACTGGGACCTGATCAAACTAAAAAGCTTCTTCACAGCCAAAACACAGTAAGTAAAGTAGGCAGATAGCCCTCAGAATAGGAGAAGATATTTGCTGGTTATGTCTCTGACAGAAGTTTAATAACCAGAATCCACAGAGAACTCAAACATATTAGCAAGAAGAGAGCAAGTGATCCCATTTCAGGGTGAGCAAGGGGCTTGAAGAGAAACTTTTCTGAAGAGGACAGGTGCATGGCTCATCATCCTTAATCATCAGAGAAATGCAAATCAAAACTACTTTGAGGTATCATCTAACACCGGTAAGATTAGCCCATACTACAAAATCCTCAAATCACAGATGCTGGCAGGGTTGTGGAGAAAAGGGAACACTTCTACACTGCTGGTGGGAATGCAAACTAATATGCTCCTTTTGGAAAGTCATCTAGAGAATACTTAGAGAACTAAAAATAGACCTGACATTTGATCCTATAATTCCTCTATTAAGTATATATTGAGAAGACCAAAAATCACACTACAATAAAGATATTTGTACCAGAATGTTCATTGCAGCTCAATTCATAATTGCTAGGTCATGGAAGAAGCCCAAATGCCCACTGACCCATGAATGGATCAATAAATTATGGTATATGTACATCGTGGAATACTATGCAGCCATAAAGAAAGATGGAGACTTTACTTCCTTCATGTTTACATGGATGGAGCTGGAGAATATTCTTCTTAGCAAAGTATCTGAAGAATGGAAGAAAAAGTATCCAATGTAATCAACCCTATTATGAAACTAATTTATAGCTTTCATAGGAAAGCTATAACCCAATTTTAGCCCAAGAATATGGGGAAAGGGGAGAGGGAGGAGAGGAGGGGGGAAGAATGGGTGGAGGGAGGATGATTGGTGGGATCATGTCTATGGTTTATCCTATGAGGGTACATGTGAGTCTTTCTAAATGTAGAATATAAATGTCTTAACACAATAACTAAGAAAATGACATGAAGGCTCTGTTAACCAGTTGATGAAAGTATTTCAAACTGTATATAGAAACAGCACACTGTACCCCATGATATTATTAATGTACACATCTGTGATTTAATAAAAACAACTAAATTGTATATAAAATCAGCACATTGTATTCCATAAAAGCATTTATGTACACAGTTATAATTTAATAAAAAAGTTTAAAAAAATGGCTATAGGAATCTCTCTTTCCTCAAATAAGTGAGTATCTATCATTTGTACTTCACTATACAAACTCTTTCCTTTAGGTAAAAGTGTCCTGAATTTCCCCTTAGAAAGTCATTCTGCCCACTTAAGGGCATGTCATGATTGTCACTATTCTCTGCCATTAGTTTCAAAGAGGGGCACAAAGTCCAGGAGAATAAATGAACCCTGAAGAGGTATTTGCTGGTTCTTCTGAAAAGAAAGGCTTTCTCTCTTCTAACTGGATTTGGCCATGCAAGGCTTAGAGCTGCCTCAGGCATTTGCTGGCAGGAGAGGGACCACCCTGAGGCTGAAGAAAACACATGGAGTCTGGGCTGAGACATGTGGAGAAACTAAGCCTGGTTGTTATCATTTGAGCATCTAGATCTAAATACAACTGAAGCCAGTTGCAATCCTTGGAGTGCTTGGCTTCTTCAGTCAATAACCTAGGGTGATCTTGTTAAAACATAAGCCAGATCATCTTACTTATCTGCTGAAAACCCTGCAATAAGTTCTCATAGGGTCTGACAGAAACCAGTGCCCTTATAATGACTTGCAAGGCTCTGCATGATCCGGTCTGCCCTTAACTCCCTCCCAACCTACACCCATTCCTTCATTCCACTCTGGCCACACAGTTCATTGGTGTTTTTAAAGCAAGCAAGAAATGCTCCTACCTTGGGTCATTTTTATTATAATTATCTCTTCCTGAAACCTTTTTATTCCTTTAATTCCCTCACATCCTTTAAGTCTTTGCTGAAATCTTACCTTCTCAATGAGGTTTTCTCTGCTGTGAGGTTTAATCTTGCAGCCCACACCACCCTCCTTGTCCAAACTCCTGATTCCTCCTTGTCTTTACCCTCCATTTTCTTTTCTTGTCTTTTTTTTTTTTTTTTAACATAGTACACACACTTTTAAAATACTTAATATTTTATGTCTTTATTGCCTTTAATGTTTCATAGTTGCCTCTCTTTACTATATTATAATCCCCCAAGGGCAGGAATTTTTGTCTGTTTGCTTCTTGTGTCTTCCAAGTTCCTAGAACAGTGCTTGGTGCTTTATTTGTTGAATGAATGAATGAATGAGTGCGACTGATGGCTAACACACTGTGTCAGTCAGGGTTCTCCAGAGAAACAGAACAAAGAAGATCATATGCTGTAATATAGGAAGAGAGGAATTGGTTCATAGGATTATGGAGACTAAGAAGTCCTGAGATCTTTCATCTGTAAACTGTGGAACCTGATTTAGGTACAGTCTCAACCAGAAGGTCCCAAGAACCAGGAGCACTTGTGCTCAAGAGCAGGAGGAGAGAGATGGCCCAGCAAGAGAAGAGAGATGAAATTTACCCTTTCTCTGTCTTTTTAGTCTATTCATGTCCTCAATGAATTGTATGATGCCTACCCTGAATGCTGAAGGCTGTCTTCTTTGCTTGGTCAAATGTTAACTTCTTCTGGAAACAGTCTGATGGGCACACCCCAAAATAATGTTTTATCTGATATCTGAGCATCCCTTAGAGTCAAAGTGACACATAAAATTAACCACTGCAGAGACAATGAAGTACAGGTCATCACGCAGAGCTGCTAACAGCTACTTGATCTCATTGGTCTAAGTTGGACATCACAGGTGCTAAAAGGGCTGCTCCTTACTGAGATCTGAGTCTGATTCTCTTTTTTCTTAATGTTTGATTTACTTCTTTTAATTTTTCTAATTTCGTAATGTTAGGGGGTACACATGTTTTGTTTACATACTTTGTTTTTGCAAAATATGTAACCTTAGATTGAGTCTAAGTTACACATGTGCCTTTTACCCAGATAGTATGTACTGTATTTAATGGATGTGAATTCACCCACCCCAACCTTCCTCCCCCTGCTGGATTTTCATTGAGATTTACTTCCGCATGTGAACTTAAGTAGTGATTGATTAGCTCCAATTTGGTATTGAGTACAAGTGTTTGTTTATACATTCTTGTGATATTTCGCTTAGAAAAATGGTCTCTAGTTACATCCAGATTGTCATAAAAATACTAGATTACCTTTTTTTTTTGGCTGAGTAGTATTAATTTTATTAATCTATTCAAGTACTGGTGGGCCCTTGGGTTGTTTCCATGTCTTTGTGATTGTGAATTGTGCCACCGTAAACATTTGTATATAGATATATTTTGATATGACTTTTTTTTTTTTGCATCTATACCTAGTAGTGGAATTACTGGATCAAGTGGTAAGTCTATTTTAAGTTCTTTGAGGTATCTTCCTACAATTTTCCATATAAGTTGTACTACTTTGCTGTCCTACGAACAGTGTATAAGCATTCCTTTCTTCCTGCATCTATACCAGTAACTGTTGTTTTGGGACTTTTTAATATGAATCATTTCCATTGGAGTTAGGTTATATCTCAATGTGGTTTGATTTGCGTTTTCTAATGATTAGAGATGTTGAGCATTTTTTCATGACTTTGTTGTTGGCCATTAGTATATCTTCATTTGAAAAAGTTTCTGTTCATGTTTTTTGCCCATTTTTTAATGGGATTGTTTGGTTGTTTCTTGATTTGCTGGAGTTCTTTGCAAATCTGGTTATCAGTCCTTTTTCAGGTGCATATCATGTGAATATTTTCTCTCATTCTGTGGGTTTTCTATTTGCTCTTTTGATTGTGTCCTTGGCTGTGCAGAAGCCTTTTAAATTAATCAGGTCCCATTTATTTATTTTTGTTCTTGCTGTGATTGCTCTTGGGGTCTTACTCATGAATTCTTTGCCTCAGCTGATATCTATGAATTTTTCTAACATTTTCTTCTATAATTCTTATAGTTTCCTGCTTTAGATTTAAGTCTTTTCTCCATTGTGAGTTAAT
Source organism: Galago senegalensis (assembly GCA_963575145.1). Taxonomy (NCBI): domain Eukaryota; kingdom Metazoa; phylum Chordata; class Mammalia; order Primates; family Galagidae; genus Galago; species Galago senegalensis. The sequence goes on from CAUYTI010100131.1 coordinate 5,606, forward strand.
TTTTGTGAGTGGTGAGAGGTGCAGACCTGTTTCAGTCTTTTACATGTGGCTATTCAATTGTCCTGGCAATATTTATGAGCAAGGATTCCTTTCCCAGTGCATGTTTTTTTCTGTTTTGTCAAAAATCAGATGAGATTATGAGGATGATTTCATCTCTGGCTTCTTTGTTGTGATCTGTAAGTCTATGTCTGTTTTTGTGCCAGTACTATGCTGTTTTGGTTACAATAACCTATAATATAGATTTAAGTCTGGTATTGTGATGCCTCCCTTTTCTTACATAAGGTTGTATTGACCATTTCTTCTGGTTCCATATGAAGCATAAAACTATTCTTTATAGATCTGCAAAAAGTGGCATTGGTATTTTAATGAGAATTGCTTTGAATCTATTGAGCCAAAGAACTCCCCATCTCTGGGAATATTCCAAGTATTGCTAGCCTCAAGTGACTGAGAAACCCAGAAAGGGGGAAGATTGTTCTTTTCCTATACCACCTATGAGAAAGTTTATTTTCTCTTTTGTTAGGTGTTTGACAGCAGGGTTTTCCATTCTCCCCAGGAGAAACCCTACTGAATACTCTAGGGTGCTTCTGACTTTTGAAGCTCCAAGAAAATAATTGCAGTGGTCCAAGTCACATATTTCTCATATTTCAGATTATTACTTTTAAAGACGACTACAGGTGGGAGGTGAAAATTGAGAGCAGATTGTGTTGTGTGAAATCTAGTTCCCTAACTAAATCTGCCTCCTTCACAAGAGGGTAAAGGAAAACAAAAACCCTCAGGCTGCCAATTCCTCTTGAGAAAATTCCTGGAAAAAATATACATCTTTCAGTAGCAAAATAATTTATAGTTACACAGTTGGAAGGAAAGAAAAAACTTCCTCTAAGGAAACATATTTGTGAACACAGTTCTGCTAAAGATACAGCTGATTTACTTCATGAAACAGCTTAGTTAACATCTCTATGGATTAAGATGTAGATTCAATGACTACAACAAAGCCACACATGAACAGTAGCTCAAAGAATATAGACGGTTCCTCCTGTCTCTGATCACAGGCAGATCAAGGATCAAGGGTCATGGGTCCACTGGGTTGGGAAAGGATCCTTCTACCTTGTTTTTCCATCCTCCATGCATGACTTTTGTCTTGCCATCTAAGATGGCTCTCCATGCTATCCTAGTTTTACAACACATTTGACAATATCTTATCAAAGAATCCTCCTAACAATCATTGTTGATAGTTATGACAGCCCCTGTGTTACAGATGAGGACATGAAAGACCTGTGAGATTTAGAGTTGGGACTGGTTGAAAAGAGATTTGGGCTGGAGTTTCTTCAGTTTAGACAGTGGTTTGGCTGCATTAGTCAGACTGGCCATGGATCTGAGTCTATGACTAGTTGTTACAAAAATATAGAACCCAGAAGCTACTGTGGTTGGGTCAGTCTGAGAACTCCACGAGTTAAAAGGGGAGATAGAAATGTCCTAACAAGCCAATTATTACACACTTACTCAGCTGCTGCAGACAGAGGGCTTGGGGGTCCTTGTTATAAAAGGTTCACTTTTGACTTTTGAGTCCCTTCTCCAGGCACCCAAAAGTTCTCCTAATGGATATTCCCAGGAATTAAGCTTTGATGTCCTTTTAACTTCCTTATGAAACAGCTTTTATGCCATATTTTTGAGTATCTCTTTTGTTACACTGCTTTTGGCATCTTCTGCTAAGTTCTGAACTGGTTGAGCAAGTAATGCTGGATTGTAAACTCCACAGAGGAAGAAGTCATGTCTGTCTTGCTCAAGTTTGTGCCCCTACTTAGCCCAGGGTCTGGTACAGAACACCCTGTCCCAGAAACATTTGTTGAAGAAGTTAATCTTTGAAAATTGAGTAGGGCATACCAAATACAATTTCCGTAACATAATTATAAACACTAGGCTTGAAAGAGAATATTGAGAATCAGAGATGCAATCAGTTATAGGGGAAAGAACTCAGGATAAAACAACCACAACCACAACTAAAAATAGACATGAATATTCATTTTGGCTTGTGAGTCCCTGGCTGAGGGATCTTGAGAAGGTCATTTGACCACATCGAGTATCATTTTCTTTATCTATAAAAGGAGTCAATAACATGGAGTGAATTCATAGAGCTGCAGTAAGGGTCAGACAAGATAATGTATGTAAAAGCACTTTGCATATTTAGCCATTCTACATAACTCCAATGAAGAAATTGAGGAAAGAAAATAGTTCTTGTAATGTGAGTTGAAGGATAGTCATTTGACTTGGAAACTAGCCAGGTAGAATAGAGCATCCTCCATCAATCACTTGATTCTAATTTATTGGGAGATCTTGAGGTTTCATTATGTGCATTCATTAGCTGATGTTAAGGTAAAGCCATGCATCTCTGAAAACATTCCCATGTTTTGTTGGGATGGCCACAGTGCCTCTTCTGTTGATGGCTGGAATTGTAGGGGGCCATCAATAGTGATGGCAGAGAGGTAAGGCCACAGTGTACTCTCCACAGGAGCCCCGTGTAAATGGACATGAAGAGCAAGTGCAAGTGGAGGTCTGTAGACCCCAAGGCTGCCAGCTGCTGGAAAATGCAAAATATATATGGTTAAAGTAGCTCTGTGGATTTCTCTAAGCCAGGGCATGATTTTTCATGAGCCCTTTAACTCTTGGGAAACAGGTGTCTGTTGGACACCTGAATTTATGACTGACCATTCCTTGTGGCTTATAAAAAATTTCTGGGGGAGATCCCTTGCAGTGGGATTGCAGGCTGATTGCAGCTGCTTCATCCCAAATGGACAGAGGAGGAGCTGGAGGCACTGCGGAAGCAGAGGCTGGCCGAGCTGCAGGGGACGCATGGGGATCCTGGTGATGCTGCACAGCAGGGAAGCAGAAATGAGAAACAGTATCTTAGCCCAAGTTCTGGATCAATCAGCCTGGGCCAGGTTAAGTAACTTAGCACTTGGAAAGCCTAAGAAAAATGAAAACAGTAGAGAATTACATTCTACAGATGGAAAGATATGAACAGCTAAGTGGGGAGGTATCAGAACAAGGTTTAATAGAAGTTCTTGGAAAAGTAAGCCAACAGACAGAAAAATAAATGACAGTTGAATTTAACAGAAAAAAAATAATGGACTCTGAATTCCTAGTTTAATTCTGAGAGTGTAATTCTCAAGGTCTTGAGGCTAAAATGGGAGATCCATACAAGGTTTCAGAAAGGGCAGAGGAAATGATGGATTATTCTAGGGATTTCTATAATCTTAGAATTCTGTGACACAGGGATAGGAACAGGGTATGATATAGTTTGTAGATAAGATCATGAGCTTTGCAGTCCAACATGCCTAGATTCAAATATGGGCTTCACTTCTCCATCCCAGTGCAATCCTAGGTGTCTCTGATGCTCTGTTTCCTCATCTGTAAAATGGTGATAAATATTATCTTTTGGTTATTGAGTACCTATTGTATATGTCAGTGTTTGTACTAAGCTGTTTACTTATCTATCAGATTTAATTGAAAGTGTCAGCCTCATATAGTGGTTATGAGGATTAACTAATATTATGCTTACAAAGTAGCTATTCCAGGCACATAGTTAATGCTTGATATAATAAGTCTTTGCTGTAATTATCACCATTATTGGCTGTTATGACATTTTGGATTTCAGGTTTGGTGCCATTGGAGGCTGTTTGAGTCATACCACTGAAAATTTATTGGAGTTCATTTCTATCTGGTCATTCAGTCTTGACTCATTAACCAGAGTGTACTACTCTCTGAAGGGTGTGAGTTATCCTGGTTGGGAGAAAATGCAATCCAATAACTCTGAGATGTCACAATGGGTCCAAATCACCACCCAGAGACTCATCCACCAAGAGAGGAAGAGGGAGTAAAGGATTGATCTGTGTCTGCCTTACGTTTAAATGTTTGCAAGATTCTTAAGGGTTCTGAACAGTTGAATAGTTGTTACTGTTGAATTATACTCCTGACATTTTTTTTTTTTTTTGAGACAGAGTCTCTGTCACCTTGGGTAGAGTGCTATGGCATCATAGCTCACAGCAACCACAAACTCTTGGGCTCAAGTGATCCTCTTGCCTCAGCCTCCCTGAGTAGCTGGAAGTATAGGTACCTGCCATAGCACCCAGTTAGTTTTTCTATTTTAGTAAAGACAGGGTCTCGCTCCTCTTTAGCTGGTCCCAAACTCCTAAGCTCAAGCAATCCACCTGCCTAAGCCTCCCAGAGTGCTAGGATTATAGGCATGAACTACAGAGCCTGACCTCCAGACAAACATTCTTATGTGAAAGTCCTAATTCCTAGTACTTCAGAATATGACCTTATTTGAGGCAATCAAGTTAAGAAAGATAATTAAGGCTAATCTTAATTCTATGTGACTGATGTCACTATAAAAAGGCTGTGGAGATCTTCCCAGTGCTGAGTTTTATTATAACAAGTTTGATACTAAGGTTCAAAGCAAAGTCTTATACTTCTCTCTCTTTCCTCTAAAAGAATGAAATCTTTCTCTAAGTTGCTCTGCCTGGGGTTAGGGGAAGGCCATGCGGTGAATAAAACTGCCCTTCCTACCCTCATTGATGCATCTTTTCCTATTACTGTGCTACAGCCAGGTACCATAATCTCTCACCTGGTTTCCTTAGTTCTTGTGAGGGTATTTTATGTAGATGGTTGTCCAAATGGAAATTTCTGCTTGGAGACAATTACTGGAGAGCCCTGTTCTCCCATCTTCCTCTTTGCTCTCTGATTCTTTTTATAGAAATAAAAATGTTTTAGTCAACAATAACTAGAACAGGGTAAATGACATGTATCTTAGAATAAGTCTTTAAAGCACTTATGTTGGTGACTGAAAACTGCTGTTTATATATGAAAGTGATATTCTATTTGGTTCTGAAGTTATGCTTCAAATAGCATTTTATAATAAGTCTATTAATTACAGTAGAACCTATATTAATTAACTATCCGAAGTACTGTAACAAACTGGTCTACATAGGAAGGTGGTCAAAATAAGGAGCTAGGCCTGTTACATTGATATATAACATGTGTTGCATGTCTGGTCTATGAAAATTAGGTCAGCTTAAGGAAATCAATGTGAGGAGATGGTCAACTGCGGTGGTTCTACTGTATTCTATTAATTCTAGTGACTTTTGTGAGAGTATTTAGTTAGGTTTTGGCTTGGCACCTGTAGCACAGTGGTTATGGTGCCAACCACATGCCCCAAGGCTGGCAGGTTCAAACCCAGCCCGGCTAAACAATAATGACAACTGCAACAAAAAAATAAATAGCTGGGTGTTGTGGTGGGCGCCTGTAATCCCAGCTACTTGGGAGGCTGAGGCAAGAGAATCAATTGCTTAAGCCTGAGCGTTTGAGGTTGCTGTGAGCTGTGACTCCATAGCACTCTATCGAGGGTGACATAGTAAGATTCTGGCTCAAAAAAAGAAAAAAAAAAGTATTTAGCTAGGTTAAAAAAAAACAGATTTTTTTTTCAAATGGTATTATAGGGAATACTGGTTTCAAACTGTTCATGATGTTTATCTTTATTATATTATTGTTTTGAGAGCCCGCAACTAATGTGGGGTTCCAATAAAAGAGCAACTAGCAACCCAGCCCTAATGAGAAACGAAGGGGAGCTGGATGTAAACTCTCTCAATGTGCCTTTTGTGGGGTACTCCTTATGCCCTGCAGATGGCCAGATGTCTGGTTGTCCAGCCCCTGTCTCTATTTCCCAACTTTGGGAGCTCGTTTATAGTGGCAGATGCCCTTGTGGATCTCAACATGTCTGGTGCATATCCAGTTTATGCCTGGTTGACTGTTGTTCTGGCACTGGGAGCTCAACCTTAGGTATTTTGTCCCTCTAGGAAGATCTAGCCTGGGGAAGACTTTAGTTCTTTAAATGGAAGGTGCAAATTCATGACATCATCAGAATAAGAAACAAGTTTAAGACTTTTTTTTATATATAGATCCTGGGCAGGAAGGATACAATGAGCTGGGGCGGCAACTCTTTGTCCATGGGTCATGCAAGACGGGAATGGAGACAGAGAGAAAGAGAGAGAGGGAGAGAAACGGAGAGGGAGAGAGAGGAGACAGAGAACATGGTAACTAGCAGTACATGTAAAGAAATAGAGTGTTGATCACTTTAAGTTTGTGGGCAAATGCTTGTTCAAAGGAAGCACCAGGGAAGTGGAGAGCCCAGTCTGCTAGGTAGGAGAGAGGACTCTAAGTTCTTATCTTTGATCAATTGCATGAGCCACTGGGTATGGAAACTGTGTCAAGAGTGACTGAAACATGCTTCTAGAATGAGAAAGTTAACCTTGTATGTACATATCCAAATGAATGCCAAGGCAACATACAACTACAAGAATTCTTTACTATATTAGCTAGAGATAGGTAGATTAAAAGATTGAAAGATTCACCATCTATTTAATAACCATTTTCATTGCCATTTTAAATGTATATGTGGATTTTAAAATGATCCCAACCTCAGAAATATTAAAACATGAGATAAATGTGCCTCTTAGAATTGAGACAAGGGAATAAATGGTTCACAGATTAAAAAGGTTCTTGTGATCCTGTTAAGTTTGGGAAATGATCTACACTCTTTCTCTTAGCAGCATGCAATTTACATTAGTATGTAATATCTGGGAAGCTTGGCAGTAAAGAAATCTGATATTGGTTAACGCAAAAACTTCACTACTACGTGGCTTTGGAATTCTTTTCAATGTTGGGCATCTTGTGAGAACAAGTTCTCTGGGCTGCATTTGGAAAATGCTGGGCTAAGGCAAATTTTGCTGATACTTCTCTGTGTTGACACAGTTGTTGGATTTTGTGATTTTGGAGGAAGAGAAATTTTCCTTTGTTTTGTCAGCACATGGCACTGACTGGGCAGGATGTCTCTCAACCTGCTGTTGGAGGGGAGAACCACCCAGGTAAAAGTCTTCTGTATAACAGCTCTCCACTGCCCAAGGGTGTCGGCACGTTGACTAGCCTCCATTCTCTTCTGTGTCCAGGGTTCCTGGTGGCTTTAGATTATGGCTGAGGGCATTTGGCCTCATTTGGGTGATTTGATAATGTAATTGCTTTTTATTTACAGGATCTGGGGATGGTTTCCTGTTGCTAACTTTCATAATCTGAAATGGAGATTATTTTGTCAAAGTCCCATGAGATAGTGCATTTTCTATATGCTGGCACTTCCTATGTTAATGTTAGCTAATAGTAACTCTGATTCTCTCTGGGGCAGAACTAAACTTTCTTATATGAAATAAGAACATCCCTGAAGTGTAGAGCATAGATGTTTTGGCACAATAATCAAATAACTGAGGTGAAGGCTGTGATGATTGGTTTGATGTAACCATGTCAGATTGTATAAAAAACAAAATCAGCACATTGTCCCCCACATATGCATGAATGTGTCCATGAGCTATGTGTGTTTGACTTAATAAAAATTAAAAAAAAAAAGAAATAAAAACATCCCTAGGATGATGCTGCTACAATGCAAGGATTTGTCTATTAAGTCTTTAGGAGATTTACCCCCAATGTTTGATCATCTCCAGCATCTCCTTTGCAATTCTAAGGGCAAAACTTCATTTTTTTCCTACATATTTCTCTGCTTCCTTCTATGTTTATTATGCACCAGAAAATGTGAAAACTCATTAAGATGAGG
>CAUYTI010100135.1:0-15299 GCA_963575145.1 Galago senegalensis
AAATCATAGCTGTGTACATTAATGCAATTATAGGGTACAATGTGCTGGTTTTATATACAATTTGAAATAGTTTCATAAAACTGGTTAACATAGCCTTCACCACATTTTCTTAGTTATTTTGTTAAGACATTTATATTCTACACTTAGTAGATTTAATATGTACCTTTGTAAAATGCACCATAGGTGTGGTCCCACCAATTACCCTCCCTCCACCCAGCCTCCATTCTCCCCTCCCCTCCTCCTGCTCTTTCCCTTTCATCTTGGGCTGTACTTGGGTTATAGCTTTCATATGGAAGGGTGAGTATTTATAAATTGGTTTCATAGTAGGGATAAGTACATTGGATACTTTTTCTTCCGTTATTGAGATACTTTTCTAAGAAGAATATGTTCCGGCTCCATCCATGTAAACATAAAAGAGGTAAAGTCTTCATATTTTTAAGGCTGCATAATATTCCATGGTATACATATACCACAATTTATTAATCCATTCATGGGTCAATGGGCACTTGGGCTTCTTCCATGACTTAGCAATTATGAATTGGGCTGCAATAAACATTCTGGTACAAATATCTTTGTTATAATGTGATTTTTAGTCTTCTGGATATATATCTAGTAGAGGAATTGAAGGATGGAATGGCAGGTCTATTTTTATATCCCTAAGTGATTTCCAAACATCTTTCCAAAAGGAATGTATTAGTTTTCATTCCCACCAGCAGTGCAGAAGTGTTCCCTTTTTTCCACATCCATGCCAAGATCTATGGTTTTGGGATTTTGTGATAAGGGCTAATCTTACTGGAGTTAGATGATATCTCAATGTGGTTTTGATTTGCATTTCTCTGATGATTAAGGATGATGAGCATTTTTTCATGTGTCTGTAGGCTATGTGCCTGTCTTCTTCAGAGAATTTTCTCTTCAAGTCCCTTGCCCACCCAGAGATGGGATCACTTATTCTTTTCTTGCTAATATGTTTGATTTCTCTGTGGATTCTGATTATTAAACCTTTGTTGGAGACTTAACTTGCAAATATCTTCTCCCATTCTGAGGGCTGTCTGCTTGCTTTACTTACTGTGTTCTTGATGGTACAGAAGCTTTTTAGTTTGATCAGGTCCCAGCAGTGTATTTTGATGCTGCTTCAATTGCCCAGGGGGTCCTCCTCATAAAATATTCGCCCAGGCCGATTTCTTCAAGTGTTTTCCCTATACGTTCTTCTAGTATTTTTATAGTTTCATGTCTTAAGTTTAAATATTTAATCCAGCGAGAGTCTATCTTAGTTAATGGTGAAAGGTGTGGGTCCAGTTTCAGTCTTCTACAGGTCACCAGCCAGTTTGCCCAGCACCATTTGGGGAGTCTTTTCCCCACTGAATGTTTTTAATTGGCTTATTGAAGATCAAATCATAGTAAGTAGCTGGGTTCATCTCTTGATTCTTTATTCTGTTCCATACATCTACCTCTCTGTTTTTGTGCCAGTACCATGCTATTTTGATCACTATTGATATATAGTATAGTCTGAGGTCTAATAGCATGATTCCTCCTGATGTGTTTTTATTTGTGAGTAATGTCTTGGCCATTAGAGGTTTTTTCTGATTTCATATAAAATGAAGTATTATTTTTTTGAGGTCTTTAAAGTATGACAGTGGAGCTTTAATAGGGATTGTATTAAAATTGTATATTGCTTTGGGTAGTATGGACATTTTAGCAATGATGATTCTTCCCAGCCATAAGCATATGTTTTTGCATTTGTTAACATCTTCAGCTATTTCTTTTCTTAGAGTTTCATAGTTTTCTTTATAGAGATTTTCATGTTCTTTGTTACGTAAACTCCCAAACATTTAATCTTCTTTGGCACTACTGTAAAAGGAATAGATTTCTTGACTGTTTTTGCAGCTTGACTATTGTTGGTATGTGTGAAGGCTACAGATTTGTGAGTATTGATTTGTAGCCTGAGACATTTCTGTATTCCTTGATCACTTCTAAGAGTTTTGTAGTTGAATCCCTGGGGTTTTCCATATATACAATCATATCATCTGCAAAGAGTGAAAGTTTGATCTCATCTGACCCTATATGGATACCCTAGATCGCCTTCTTTTGCCTGATTGTGATGGCTAAGACTTCCATTACAATGTTAAAAAGCAGTGGAGACAATGGGAAGCCTTGCCTTGTTCCTCATCTGAGTGGAAATCATTTCACTTTAACTCCATTGAATACAATATTGGCTGTGGGTTTGCTGTAGATGGCCTCCATCAGTTTAAGAAATGTTCCTTCTATACCAATTTTCTTAAGTGTTCTGATCATGAAGGGATGCTGGATATTATCAAAGCTTTTTCTGCATCAATTGAGAGAATCATATGGTCTTGTTTTTTAATTTGTTTATGTGATGAATTATATTTATAGATTTACATATGTTGAACCACCCTTGAAATCCTGGGATAAAACCCACTTGGTTGTGGTGTATAATTTGTTTGATGTGTTGCTGGATTCTGTTTGTTACGATCTTGTTGAATATTTTCACATCAATATTCATTAGAGATATTGGTCTATAATTTTCTTTTCTTGTTGGGTCTTTTTCTGGTTTAGGAATCAAGACGTTCATAGAACGTTTTGTGTAGTATTCCTTTTTTATATTTTGGAAAAGGTTAAGTAATATAGGTACTAGTTCTCTTTAAAGGTTTGGTAGAATTCTGATGTGAAGTCATCTGGTCCCGGACTTTTCTTTTTGGCGAGATTTTGTATAGTTGATGCTATTTCAGAACTTGATATAGGCCTGTTCAACATTTCCACTTCATTCTAGCTAAGTCTAGGAAGGTGGTGTGCTTCCAAGTATTTCTCTATTTCCTTCAGATTTTTATATTTCTGAGAATAGAGTTTTTGTAATATTCATTAAGGATTTTTTAAATTTCTGTGGAGTCTGTTATTATTTCATCTTTGTCATTGTCCTGGTTAGGTTTGTTGGGAGTTATTTTTTATTTTTTTCTTTGATCTCAGTACTTGAAATTAGTCTGTTCAGAAGGTCTGTTTCATCTTGATTAAGTCTAGTGAGGGGATATGATTCCAAATATTGATCCATTTCCTCTACATTGTCAAATTTCTGGGCATAGAGTTTCTTGTAGTATTCAGAGATAATCTCTTATATCTCTGTGGCAACTGTTGTTCTTTTCCCTTTATTATTCCTTATTAAGATTACTAGAGATTTTACTTTTCTGTTTTTAGTAAGTTTGGCCAAGGATTTGCCTATTTTATTTACTTTTTCAAAAAACAAACTTTTTGTTTTGTTAATTTTTTGAATGATTTTTTTGTTTTCAAATTCATTAATCTCTGATTTAATTTTGGCTATTTGTTTTCTACTGTTTGGTTTAGGGTTAGGCTGTTCTTTTCCAGTTCCATAAGTGGTTTATGAGTTTGCTGATGTGTTCACTTTCATTTTTTCGAAGGTAAACATCTAGCACAATAAATTTTCCTCTCAAGACTGCTTTAGCTGTATCCTAGAGGTTTTGGTAACTGTGTCTTCATTGTTGTTATGTTTGAGGGAATTAACAATTTCCTCTTTAATATCTTCCTGAACCCAACTATCATTCAGCTTAAAGTTTTTCAGTTTCCAAGTCTTTGTGTGGGAATGAACAAATTTGTTGGAGTTGAGCTTCATGGTTATGGCCTTGTTGTCTGAGAAAAGACATGGTATAATTTCTATACCTTTAATTTTGCTGAGGTTTGATTTGAATCCTAAGATGTGATCTATTTTTGGAGTATGTGCCATGAGCTGATGAGAAAAAAGTATATTCTTTTACTTGGAGATGGTATGTTCTGTGTATGTGTATTAATCCCTTTTGATCTAGGGTCATGTAAGTCCTTTGTATCCTTGTTTAGTATCAGTTTAGTATCCAGTTCTGTCAGAGGGATGTTGATGTCCCTGACTATTAAGGTGTTATGGGATATTATATTCCTCATACCCCTCAAGATATGTTTCATAAATCTAGGAGCATTTAAGTTAGGCATGTAAATGTTTAGTATTGAGATGTCTTCTTGTTGTATTGTTCCTTTGACTAGTATGAAGTGTCCATCTTTGTCTTTCTTAACTAAAGTAGCTTTTAATCTGATTGTATGTGAGAATGAGATTGCAAATCCTCCTTTCTTCTGATTTTCATTTGCTTGGTATACTGTTTTCAATCCCTTAACCCTGAGTCTTGATTTGTCTTTCATGGCTAGGTGTGTCTACTGGAGATAGCATATAGAAGGCCTGTGTTTTTTCATCCAATCAAGTGGCCTGTGTCTCTTCAGTGGGGAATTCAATACATTGATATTTATTAAAAATAACAATAGTTGTGGTGGAATTCTATTCATCTTATTATGAGGTAGTTTGTTGTGTAGTTTAATCCTTTGTGCCATTATGGAAGCTAAATTCTGGCCTTTGGCTTCTAGATGTTTACTTTGGTGGTGGTTCATTGTGGTGTTCTATATTGAGATTAAGTCTAAGTATTTTCTGTAGAGCTGGTCTTGTGACGAATTTCCTCAGTGCGTGTATATCTGCAAACACTTTTATTTCCCCATTAATTTTGAAGCTAAGTTTGGCAGGATACAGGATTCTAGGATGAAAATTATTTTTTGAAGGATGTTGAAGGTGGATGACCATGCTCTTCTGGCTTGGAAAGTTTCAGTTGAAAAGTCAACTGTCAACCTAATGATTCTGCTCTTATAAGTCAATTGACACTTATTCCTAGCTGCTTGCAGAATTTTCTCCTTCATCTTGACTTTGGGCAGGTTCATTACAATGTGTCTTGGAGAGGTTCTGTCAGAGTTGAGATGACCCAGGGTTCACTATCCATCTGAAAGGAGTGTGTCTGAATCTTTAGTAATACTTGGGAAGTTTTCATTTATGATGGTCTTCAGTAGTGCTTCCATACCTCTGGGACAATATTCTTCCCCTTCAGGGATTCCTATTATCCATATGTTTGAACACTTTATGGCATCTCTTAGTTCTCTAAGCACCTGCTCTGCTTTCTCTCTCTTCTTTTCTGACTCTGTTACTACCTGTGTTAACTCAAACACTTTATCCTCTAGCTCTGATGTTCTTTCTTTTCCATGGCCTAATCTATTTTTGATACTTTCTACTGTTCCTTTATATTCCCTGATTATCTCTTTCATTCCTTTAAGCTTATCCATATTTTTCCTATATTCTACGTTTTTGTTTTTCTTTTCTTTTATCTTGTTTTAATGCATGTTGCTTTTTGCTAAGTTGCATGGTTGTATTCTCTATCTTCTATTTTTACATTAATCAAGAGCAAATTTTCAAAATTTTTTTGGCTGCACAATTTTAGCCAATTCTGTCTTTCCATTTTCTCTTCCAATCCCTTTATTGTCTTAAACATCCATATTTTCAAGTCCATTTCTGTCAAATCCACTAATTCTTTATAGGAGGAGTCTTCTTTAAAAATTGTCTTGTGGTCCCTTGGAGGAGTTGCTCTAATTTGGTTATTCATGGTGCCTGAATTTTTTCTTTTGGTTCCTCCTCATGTGTGTTTTCTTCTTGTTCACTTCCTTGTGCACTTTTTTCTTCTCACTTCCTTCTTTGCTTTCAAGTTACTTTGTCTCAGAGTTTAGGTGAGGAAGAGCCCTCTTGGTATGGGGTTAGAAGGAGGAGAAGGATTACAGCAAGCAAAGAGAAGCAAGAGGAAAGGAGAAAAAGAAGAAGAGAAAAAATAAAAAAGAAGGGGGAAAGAGTAGGAGGAAAGCAAGAGAAAGAAATAGATGAGAAAGAGAAGTAAAAGGCGGGGGGGGAGGGAACTAACAGAAAAAATTGAAGAACAGGAGAGATGGAGGACTGGAAAGGAGGTTGAGAGTGATAGAAAGGATGTTATTGTTCAACACAGTGCTAAGGCCATGTCTATAGCTCAAGGGTTGTAAGGAGATGAGCTGGGTTGGTTACTCAAAATTGGGCACTCCTTACTTGTCTTTCCACAGCCAGACTCTTCCTCTGCCAAAAAATAGGAAGAAAAGAAAAAGAGCAAACACAAAAACCAATAAAACAAGATGGAATAAGAAATAAAGGGAAAAATGGGAAAGACAGAAGAAAAAAAATAAAGGAAGGAAAGTTCTGCAGTGTGATCTTCCTACTACTTTCTTCCTGGGGCCAAGAGTAGAAAGTTCTCTTGGCCTCTTTGAGCCAGACTACTGCTGCGGTCTACCTGCCAGAGCGCCACTGTGTCACACCTGCCCTCAGCAAAGAAAGGGTGGAAAAGAAAAAAAAAAAAAAGAGGAAAAAGAAAAATATATATATGTATGAGCATAGATAAAGGAAAATTAAATGTACTGTTGAATCAAATTAAGGAGAGGGAGGGAGGAGGGAATAAAGAAAGAAAGAAGAAAGGCAGAAAACCAAGAAAAAGAGAAAGACAAAAACAAGGGACAGGGTGGGGGAAGGATCTTAGCTGATGCCAAAGCACTTTATGTGGGAGAGATGAGATAAGTAGAAGAGTCTCTACCAACTGAGAGAATGCAGAGAAGTGTACTAGGGTGAAAGAATAATTCAAGCTAAAATTGTGCAGCCAAAAAAATTTTTTAAATTTGCTCTTGATTAATGTAAAAATGGAAGATAGAGAATACAACCATGCAACTTAGCAAAAAGCAACATGCATTAAAACAAGATAAAAGAAAAAGAAAAGAAAAACAAAAACAAAAAACCGCTTAGATAGCCTGCTGTAAGCAACCTCAGCAACCAATTGAGGAAGAGAAAAAAAAAAGCGCCAACAACGGAAAAAAAATTTGTATACACATATATCTGACTAGGGATTCAATTTTTGTAGGAATACATTTATGCTGCAATATACTTTATGGACACCAGGTGGCGCTGCCAATTTGGGGGCAAACAACACAGCCCTTAACCTCTCTCTGGTTCCCAGGCTTCCAGCAGTTTGCAGTTTATTTGTTCTTGGTGGTCACCTGTTCACCCCAGCGCTCAGCCACTGAAGATCTGGGATTCCACAGTTCTCAACAATTCTTCAGCGACAGATCTCACAGATTACTTCCTGCAACCATTCCCATGGAGAGCTGGGGTCCCTGGAGAAGGACTGCTTCCCACAGGTGGACCTCAGACCTCTGCGCTTTAGGCCCCCAGGAAGAGGCCCGCCCACACAGGCTACTGGTGCCTTTCACCACAGGGCCTTCCACCTGTCTGGGAACTTTCCCGCTATAGATGCTTCACGGGTTGTCAAACCGCGGTAAAGCATCCCAATCCCACCACCAAATTCCGCTCTGAAGAACACCTAGCTTCCCCCAAGACCCACACGCAAACTGAGAGAAGTTCCTTCTGGGACGTCCCATCACCGCTGCGAAGGCCTGGGTGTGCTTGCAGGAAATTGCCCAAGTGTGTTAGTTCTCTTCAGCTCCGGCCAAATCCAGCACCTCCACACTGCACACTCTGAACCACCTCTGTACTTAATATTCCACACCAGGACTGATCCAGCACTTTCCTTCTGTAGGAAGGCTCAGCTAAATGTCCTCCCTGTCCGCCATCCTGCTCCGCCTCTTTTCTTCTCCATTTTCAAATTTAAAACTTGCGCCTGTGTTGTAGATGGAATTTCAAGAGGGCTGAAATAATGCCAAGCATAGAAATGTGGTTTAAAGCTATTCTCTGCATCCGTAGGAGGGTTGTAGTGAGATTGATTTCCGAAAGCTGCCGCGAAGGGGGTTGTCTACCACAGTACAGCGCCAGGGAAGGGTCTGAAAGTCCCTGAGATCTGGTGTGTGAGACTCCAGATCTCAGGACTGGAGCGATCGAGTCCATCTTTCCAAGGGCTACCATAACAATGTCCCACAAACCAAAAGGCTTCAGTGACAGAAATGTATTGCGGCCTAGCTCTGGAGACTGAAAGTTTGAGAGTGATGTGTTGGCTGGCCACGTCCCTCTGAAGTTGCCAGGGAAGGATCTGATCCAGACGCATCTCCTGGCTTCTGATAGTTTCCTGGCCTATGGCAGCAGAACTCTGATGTTCACATGTCATCCTCCCTATGTTCCTGTCTATGTCCAGATTTCTCTTTTTATAATGACACCAGTCCTATTGGATTAAGTCCCACCCTGTCAGTTACAATGACCTCATCTTAACTAATGGCATTTGCCAAAGCCCTATTTCCAAATAAGGTTATAGTCTGAGAACCTGGGAATTCAGTCATTGATACCTAAATTTGACAGGGACACAATGCAAACCACAAAACCCCTGTCTTCCCTATATAGGATTTTAACAAATAAGAAATTAAACAAGAAGGTGACAGGTAGAAGCCTCATTTACCTTCATTGCTGATAAAACCTTGGATTAGTGTGAGAGCAGGTGGGGCTTCTTGTCCCAGGACCTGAACAGCAGCAGGTCCACCACCCAAACCCCCACCTGGTAGAGGTGAGGGGCTGCCCAAGGAAGACAAAGAACTTGGAAGACCAGGATGGGGGTCCCATTCCTGGGAGGAGGAACCCAAGCAGAACCCAATCCCAGGCATACCCAAGGAGGCCTGGCACCCTTCAAAATAGGGCCTGGAGGATAGAACTAAGGATTTACTGCACCTAATCAGACCTGCCCCTTTGAGAAGACCCCACCTTCTCCCAAGCTACCTGGTGTTTACTAAATACCCATGTGGGGTTGGAGCTGAGCCAGGGAAGGGAAGGGAAGAGGCGTGGTGGGGCAGAAACCAGGCTCCAGATCAAGTGCATGGATATGCCGCAAAATGCAGCAAGCTTGGGGGCTTTCTCCTGAGTCTGGACGGGGAGAGCCAGGAATTGGCCCACAAAGGAGAAGTCACTGTTTCTCATATTCTGAGATGATCTAATGCCTCAGCAAGTACTGTCCCAATGAGAGGACTATGGGATTTTAGCCCCCATAACATCCATCTCCCTCCCTCAACCCTGTGACACAAACAACTGGCACATTCTCAGCATCGGCAAGTTCAAGCCCCCAGCCCCATACACACAGGGCGCAGGTGCTCAACTCACACTTGCTGAGTGAAGAAAGGAATGAGGATTCCCTCCAAGTCACATGGTTCATGTGCTTTTTTAGTCCAAAAATAGCCCAAGTTTTCAAGTCTTTACAGTGCCAACCTTGACACCATCACCAGTGACTGTAAAAACCATGGAGAAGGTGGTTGGTTTCTGCCCATCTGAAGTCAGGCTGGAAAAGTGATGCTGCTGCAGGCCTAAAAGTCAAGAGTTGAAGTGGGACACTGTCAGCTCCTGTGAGTGTCACCGTTGCTCTACACATAGTGAGGAAGGAGTGTGGCTGTAGATTCTGCTTGCTCAGCCTCTCTCCTGCAGCCATGTATTTGGTTGGTGAGTTAGGCAGTCAACAGCCAGTCAATGAGAACCTTTTCAAGGCCAGGAAGTGCCAAGGTACTGGGGACACAGAAGTGACCAAGGCAGGATTGCTGGCCTTAAGGAGATAGACGAGATGACAGGCACGTCCAGACAGGAGGCCTACCCCCCTCTGCTGTGGACTGAATGTTTGTGCTTCTTGAAAATCCATGTTGAAATCCTAACCCCCAGTGTGATGGCATTTGGAAGTGGGGCCTTTGGGAGGTACTTGGATGTGGATGAGGTAACCAGGCAAAGCCCCCAGGGTGGGACTGGTGTCCTGACAAGGGATGAAGGGACCAGAGTGCTCTCCACCACGTGAGGACCCAGCAGAAAGCAGCCACTCACAGACCAGGAGGGTGTGTCTGAGCTCATCCCACTACTGTAACAAAATATTTTAGACTGGGTAGTTTATGAATAATGGAAGTTTATTTCTCACAGTTCTGGAAGCTAGGAAGTTTAAGGCCAAGGCACGGGCAGATCCAGTGTCTGGTAAGGGCTGCTGTTGCTTCTGAGAAGGTGGAAGGATGAATGGATGCTGGTGAGGCCTCTCTGATATAGTCACTAATTGCATTCACAACATAATCTCTTCCTAAAGGTTCCATCTCCTAACACAGTCAACCCTCTGTGGACACAGGTTCTACCATAGATCCAACCAGACACGGATCAAAAATTTCTGGAAACAAAATAAACTGAAACCCAAAAATAATGATACAGCAATAAAAAATAATATAAATGTTAAAATAACATTTGCAACCAAAATATAACTATTTGCATAGCAGTTACATTATATTAGGTGTTATAAGTAACTTAGAGATAACTTAAAGTTTCTGGGAGAGTATGCATAGCTTATATGCAAGTACTAAGCCATTTTATATAGGGGACTTGAGCATCTGCAGATTTTGTTATCCCTAGGGTTTCCTGGAACCAGTTCTCCCTGTGAATCCTGAAGGCTGACTGTAAGTATCACATTGATGATGAAGGGACATACATTTGAACCACAGCAGGGGCCCTCACCAAGAACCCGACCATACTGTCACCCTGGTCACAGACTTCTGGTCTTCAGAACTGTGGGAACTGAATTTCTTTCATTTAACCCACCTAGTCTATGAGATCTTGCTTTAGCAGACCAAACTGCCTAAAACACAGTCAGAGATTCCACCCTCTGTGGCAGTGAGTGGAAGTAGGTCAATAAAGCTGGATGCTCAATAGCATAACTCTTGGGCAAGGCTCTGAAGAAATAACGAAAGTCCGCCAGGCAGAGGAGAAGGAAGAGCATCCAAGAGATGTCAAAGGCTCAGAGGTGAAACGAGTTTCTGTGCGTTCAGAGAAAGGAGAAGTGCATGTCTGGAAAGCAGGATATGTAAACAGGACCAGGAGATGTTATTGATCATGGACACTCTTATCAGAATTTGTACCGATGGGTCACACACAAAGTTCTGATATCTTTTTGGAGTTTTGGATGATTTCATTTCATGGAAAATAAATAACCCAACATTCAGTTTATAACTTCATAGTTTATGGTAGTAAGTTTCCATTCTCCCAAGAAGGACTCCTCGGGAACCTTGCTCAGCATTAATCTTCACCTTCCTGTATCTTCACTCAACCACTGGGGAAGCTGACTGGGAAGTGGGGGAGCATGCACTGGGACTCTGGGTCCCTTGTGCAGGGTTCTCCTGCTGCACACGCAGCCCTAGTGCAAACATGACTTCTGTTCCACAGCAGCCACAAGGGCCAGAGGAGGCCAGGCAGGGGCCACCCAACTGGGCTCTGAAAGGGAGAGCAGGGCAGTGGGAAAGCCCCACCCCAGCTTCACCTTCACAGCATATCCGCTGTGCCATCTCAGACCAGTCACAAATGTCTGAAGCCTCCAATTTTTTTTCGGTTATTCTGAAAAAACAAGGGCAGTAAGACCTTCCTCCTGGGTTCTTAGTAGGAGACTAAACACCTGCCCTATACCTGCTATTAACAGCGTCTTCAACACCATCTTCTTTTCTCTTTATCAGTTTCCCTGCTTTGGTTCCACATTCACAGCAGCCAAAGTGGTATCAAAATCAAGTCAGATCAAGTCAAAGTCCTCACTGAAGTCTTGCAGACGGCGCAAGCCCATCCCTACCTTCCCTAGCCCCTCTTCTGCTCGCTGCCTGCTCTCCTAGCATCTTTGCTCATCCCCTGCAGGACCCTTGCATGACAGCCCCAGCCAGAGCCCCTCTCCTTCCAAGATCAGTAGCCGGCTCCCCTCATCTTCAGGTCTTTGCTCAGATGTCATGTTCTCAGCCCTCAGCTACTTTGTTCAACCTTTACAGAGTTCTTGTTAATATTAGCTCCACTCTACAGATGAGGCATCTGAGGCTGACGGAGGTTAAACCACCTGCCCAGACCACACAGTCAGTAAGTAGCTGCATCAGCTGGGACACTGATGCTGACAAGGAACAAAGAACCCCACTCACGTCCTGAGCAGTGAAGGGCATCTTAGCTCAGAGAGCCGGAGTCCAGTGTAATGATGTTTCAGGCCAGGATTGACCAGGCTCTGGCCCCTTCTCTCTGCTATCCTTGAACTTCTGCTTTCTCCATGCTAGGTTACATTCTCAGGCTGGCTTTCTTTGTGGTAGAAAATGATTTCTGTAGTTCTAGAGAATTATATCTTCACATGACACCAGCCAGAGACAGAGGACATCATTTTAGGTGGCTCCTAGAAAACAGACTGTGACAATTTCATGTCCTGAAGCCTCTAGAACAGTGATTTTCAACCAGTTTGTTGCAGCATACTGGTGTGCCACGGAAACCTTAGAAGATCATTAATTAATTTTGAAAGAAGTCCATAGCACAGTAATTGTTTTCTTTTTTTAACTCTTTTTTAAATCAACATAAATGTGCCACAGTAGTTTATATAGGTTCAAGTGTGCCATGGGATAGAAAAGGTTGAAAAACACTGCTCTAGAAAATCATTTCTCAACTTCCATTGGCCCCAGTCACATCATATGTTCCACTCTAAGCCAGCTGCCATAGGGCAGGGCAGCCAGAGGGTCAGCTGGAGCCCCAGGCCCTGCTCCTAAAGCCAGGTATGTGAGGGCTAAGTGCTGACACACAGGACTTGAGGGCCAGAAACAGCATGGGTCCACCACAGGATCACAACCATTTGCTCCTGGGCAGTCTGACCCTAAGGATGATGTTCTTAACCACTCTGTTGTATGCCTCTCCACAGGAGAAATAACAAGACAGTGTGACTATCAGATAATAACAGATAGTGTGACTCTAAGCCTAGAAAGACCAAGAGTCAATGAAAAAAACTATCGAAATGAGGGGTTCTAAAAACTAAGAGACAGGTTTGACTGCTTTTCAAAGACACACATACACACATAAAGAATTAGACAAAATATTTTTTGCTGCCAAGTAAAAGTCCAATCTGTCCTCCAGAGATGTTTACAATGGCTGGGCTCCTTTTATCTTGTTGCTCCTCATTTGCGTGACACAAAATGCCTCCCCAAGTCCACAGACAGCAGCCCAGGTGGTGGGGGTGGGGGATTCAGGGAAGTAAGGGATTCCCACTCCCTTCCAGGAGATAACCTGAAGGGACCCATTCTGCCCACATCCCATTGGTCAGAACCTGGTCATTTGACCACATCCCTCTGCAAGGGAGTCTGGGAAGTGTAGTCTTTAGTTGGGTGGCCTAAAAATTCTATTACTGTATGCAGAAGGGAGATGGGATATTGAGAGATAACCAGAAGTTTCTGCCAAGGAAGATTATAGAGTAGTCCAGTAAGAGATACGTAAGTAAAACTCAAGCTTTTTATTACACTGACAACAATTAGGTAGAAAAATAAATGGAAAACATTCCCATTCAAAATTCTGATCAGAACTAGGAAATACCTAGAAATAAATTCACGTAGGAAATCATGAGAGAACCCTAGACATGTACTGACAGCAGAGTCTGAAGGAAGGAGTGTGTCCTGCCCCTAGATGGAAAAATTAAATTAATCACTTCTTGATTCCACGTATAGATGAGTTGAGGTCATTCTTATCAAAATCTGAATGGAGCTGTTTCCCAAAACTGGACACGATTTGTCTCAAGTTCACTTAGGCAAGTAAATGTCTGAGAATTACTAAGAAAACATTGAAAGGAAGCAACAGTGAAGATGAAGCAACCTGGTCTGTTACTCTGATAAACTCCTGTCATAATTGACCCAACATATCGTTTGCTTTCTAAAAAAGCTTTTTATGGCAAAAGCACTATAAATAAAGTCAAAACACAAACACTAGACTAGGAGAAAATATTTCCGATATATAGTAGAGAAAAGGGTAAATGTATCTTGTAGACAAGGAGCTCTGCTTGAAATCCAGGCACAAATCCAGGCAGGCAGTTCGTGGGGGGCTGATCACATGGGCCACATGTGGCCTTGCTCTCTGTTCTGTCTTCTCCGACCATGTGATCTGCAAGATGTGAAATCACTGATGACCGATGCTGGTAAAGTGCACAGAAATTCCCTCTCCCATATTATGTTTGTGGTACTATAAATTATAGCCTTTTGAAGCATAATATGCATAACCTGGTAGCCCCACTTCTGGGGATTTATCCAGTCAGAGTACCAACATATAAATGTTTGTTCATGAATGTATATTGTTGCATATTTTATAATAATAAGACAAACAATTAAGCAAACAAAACTGAATACCCCCTATTAGGGAACTGTTGAATAAAATAGGATACAACCATACTATGGAATATTTTGCAATGACGGGTCCACAATTTCTTATCTGAAACCCTTCAAGGCAGGTATGTTTTCATAATTCAGCATTTTTCAAATTCTAAAACATATTTATATTAGGCAACATCAGTAATAATATAAAACAATGTGTCTAACATGTAATATGTAATAACATTTTAAAATAATAGGATCTTTATATTATGTGGTACCCCATAGGGGGTCGGAGGAACACCTTGTAGTCAAGTAGATTAATATTTCTCTAGAAAAACATTCACCCTAAATGGAATAAATAAAACTAATAAAAAAAGAAGTTTCAGGTCAAATATTATCACCAAATTAATTGTGGTTAAAAAGTGAATTTAGAATAGAGAATAAGGGATTTTGCTTGTCACAGGTAGACCCATGTGTACTAACTTGGAAAGATGTTCATGTATATGGTGAATGCAGAAGTGACTTCTAGAACATCCCGTGGAGTATGAGCTCTTTATTGTAAGAACAAACAAGTCCCAACATGTGTAAATATGAGTTAGCATGACCAAAGGGAGAAGTAATACAAGGGGCAGGTGACTCTGTGACTCCACGGGGCGAGCTGGGGGTAAGGCAGCAGAGGCTAAATGGGGTAACTCAAAAACATATTCTATTCTAAACATTTCCATATTTTATACTTTGATGTTAATTATAACAAGTTGGTATCACTTTCATAATTCAAATAATAATCTTTTTAAAGAGGGGAGAAGTAAGAAGAAGTCCAAAGAAAAGAAATCCAAATGAAAGCCATATTTACGGGCCCAGAATGTGCACTTGGTGGTCTGTGCCACCGTGTGGGAGCAGCGTGTGCAGAGCTGAGCCGTGACTGAGATACGCACCCACTCACAGGCCACACTACAATGACAATTTGCTTTTCTGTGAGCACTAGAAAGAGGGAATCTGAGGGGACGAGGAGTGGATGGCCCTGGCTAGGGAAGATGGGGTTTGAGCCCTGCCTTGGAGGGATTATAACACCAAGTGCAAATACTTACGAGGACCTTTCCCACATCCTGCATGTCTGCACCACTCTAACCATCTCATGGGTATTAACTCCCTGGCTCCTACGCAATCCTCTGAGATGGGCTTTTCATTATCATCATCCTCATTTAATAGATGAGGAAACTGACACCCTTGGAGAGTAAGGCATTTCCCCAAAGTCACACAGCTAATCCCAACAGAGCTGAGACCCAAACCATGGAAGTTGAGTCTCAGAGTCTGCGCACCAGCCACTGCTCCACCCTGCC
>CAUYTI010100136.1:0-35013 GCA_963575145.1 Galago senegalensis
TAAAGCAATAACTAAGAAAATGACATGAAGGCCGTGTTGACCAGTTTGATGGAAGTATTTCAGATTGCATGTGAAAACCCCACACTGTACCCCAGAAGTGCATTAATGTACATAGTTAACATTCAATAAAAAAAAAAGAAAAAAAAAAAAAGATTTGTGGTACTTGCCACAGCCATTAACAAACATATTCAGAGCAGCAAAATATTTGAGTCACTCAATGTCCACATTCTCAGCTAAGATGATACAAGTCAAAGATCTGCTTGAGTGGTTCACCCAGAGAAGACCAGAGAACAGACACGGCAGGGGAGAATGTAGTGTAGTGCAAGAAGCTCTATCTGGGGCCAGTGAGATGGGTTTGAATGCCAACTCTGGTGCCCGTTAGTAGGGTGGCATCAAGCAAGCCGCCTAACAATTCTAAACCTCATTTTCTATTTTATAAAATAAATGGAATCTACCAGGTTGAGTTGTTTTAAAGATTTATGATTATAATCTACAGGAGATCTGTATTCCTATGTGAACAGATTTCCCCTGGGGTAATGGTTCATTATTTGGTAATTCTGCGTGTACTGACTTTATAGACTATAACTACTGTGCATAATAAGTATTGACCGCATACTGTCTCTCACTGAAGAGCTATATTAATTTAAAGCAGGAAAAATTTACATATAGATTATTTTGTGATCAATTGTATATACTATAAAGGTTTGGCCATCTCAAGAAAATATCTTCTAATTTTATATAGAAGTTTAAATACATGGGTTTTTACTTGCTCCATAAGCCTAGTGAAATAATAGTTTATACACTGAAAAAGAAGAATATGATAATATAAAAATAAACGTATGTACACTGAAAAAGAAAAAAAAGAATGAAAAAGGAGAGAGGATTTATGAACTATTGTTTGAGAGACTGAATGCATGAAATGAAAGGTGAAATTTTAGAGGAGGGAAAGCTGAAACTGCCAGAAGAAATGAAGGCAAATTATTTCCTCCTTCTCCCTTTCATTAATATGCCTCCTACCCCTTAGTGGGCTATATGCATGACCCCCAGCTCTTACTATATTCCTAAACACATTAGCAGTTACATTATTATACTATATGTTCATTCAGACACAGTGAATGGAATGTGAATGAAAATAGCTGTGTGAGTCTCACTCAGATCATGTCCATTGAGAAAAAGATTACTGACTGGGAGTGGAGGCTCCCACCTGTAAGCCCAGCATTCTGGGAGGTGGGACGGTTGCTTGAGCTCAGGAGTTCGAGATCAGCCTGGTCAAGAGTAATACCCTGTCTCTCCTAAAAATAGAAAAATTAGCTGGTGTGGTGGCAGATGCCTGTAGTCCTAACTACTCAGAAGGCTGAGGTAAAAGGATTGCTTGAGTGCAGGAGTCTGAGGTTGCTGTGAGCTAGGGCTGAGGCCACAGCACTCCAGCTTGTTCAAAAGAGAGAGACTATTTTCCCTCCCCACTAATTTTATCTCCACTCTTTTGGCTACAGTTTGGATGCAGTGCTGGTAGTCCAGCCTTCATCCATAAGTGAGCGCAATGCTATAGACAATGACAAAATAATAAGTTACAAGGAATCTGGATCTCCAGACAATGACTAGGACCACAGTTGCCACTCATTTGGGAGTTTTCCTCTTACCCAGCCCTCTATGGCAGACAGGTGAGGGATAAAACTAAAACTCATAGCCACTCCAGGTAGCTTTCCTCATCCTGGTAAAAACAGAAGGTTTATTCTATTGGGAGAGACTGAATCAGAAATCCCTCTGAATAAGAGGAACCACGGCTTAGTGGAGGGCAGGTTTGTGAATCACTAGACCAAACAGCCAGTATTAACTGAACATTTCCAACTTAAAACTATATGGCCTCAACCCTTTTGCCTAGTTCTATAGCAGCCTTCACCTACAGAATATGTGAAGATTTTTCTCTAAGGAAAATGATAAGCCAAAGAGTAAAATGGTAAACACTGATAGATGACTATCTCTTTCAAAGAAATGGAAATGTCTTAAAGCAATTTATAAGAATTCCTTTAACACTACTAAGCTTTTGGTCGCCTTATACTCTTTAGTATATTTAAGGGTTACCTTAAATATAAACTGGCCACCCAAGCAACGATTACTATAGAGGCAAACAAAAATAGAAGAAAGAGTATATGAAATACTAGAAAAGTATGCTGAAAGAAAAATAATATTCTTAAAATGAAATCAACATTTTTTATGTTACTCATGAAGTGCCTATTAATAGCTTCTTCCAAATTTAGTGGCCGAAAAAATAATAAACATTTATTACCTCCCCCAATTCTTTTTGGTCATGAATTTGGGAGCAGTTTAGTAATGCTATTCTGGCTTAAAATTTCTTGTGGTTTTGCAGTCGCGATGTTATCTGAGACTGTAGCTATCTGAAAGCTTGACCAGCTTTCAAGGCAACTCTCTCACACAGCTGATGAGTTTGTGCTAATATTTGACAAAAGGCCTCCATTCCTCCTCACGTGAGTCCCTTACCAAAGCTCATGCCTGTCCTCATTTCACCAGCAGCTGGTGTTTCCAGAGCAAGTTACCCAGGAGAATTGAACACAGAAATGACAATGTCTTTTAAGGCCAGTCTTCGGAACTTTCACCAGTACTTTCTACATATTCTATTTGTCACAGTGACTAAACATCACTGTCTTTAGAAGGGGTCAAAAAAGGGGTGTATACCAGATGAGGATCATTGGACTTCCTCTTGGAGACTGTCTACACACAGGAGTGTCTTACCTTTTTTATTTTCCTTTTTGCCATAAATTAGAAAAGTAAGAGTTGTCTTGGACCACACATTAAATACACAAACAATAAACAAAACTGATTAGAAGAAAGAAGAAGAAGAAAGACACCACATCCTTTTTCAGATATCTGATGCCACAGATAAAGCAAAAAAATCCTCCCAAAATCAGCATGTGTCCTACAAGCCCAGGTTGGATACTGCTGGTCTACAGCATCATCAGGAAGAGAAAAAAAAAATCAAGTATTAAGCTGGAGACAAAAAAGAATTATACACTACAAAAAATGAACTTTTGAAAAATAAAAATAAATTGTTGAAAATTTAAATTTTGATATAAAGTATTAAAACTTCAGTGGAAATTTTAAAAATAAACTACAGAAGTTAAAATATTTAAAATTTCCAGATATTATATCTGAAGGCCAAATAATTGGAAAATTAAAACAAATGAGTTTTGCAATAAATTGTCTTAAAATCCATATGCCAGTAATTCCTCCTATTCTGATGTTGTTGAACATACATGGAACTTGTCCTTACATGATGGAGTCTTATTTTCACCCACTTTGAATCTGGCCAGGCTCTGAGATTTATTTTGATTACTAGAATTTGAGAGCAGGATGATACATAATAGGAAAGGGAGAAAAAGTCCATGGCCACAGATTTTCAATAAATAATCCTAAATTGCTTGTTTGTATAAGACATTTTGAAGAAGTAAATTAAACTACCACATGACATGCTGGTATGATATGCTGATGATGAGAGTTGGAAGGCTTTGGCAGGTACTAGAAAGGGGATGAGAAGAAAGATGGGAGGGGGACTCCTTTAGAGTGATGACCTGTACAGCCAATGGTCACTGGCTGTTGCCAGGCAGAGCTGTGCCAGGGGAGAGACCGTCCCTGGAGACTGGGTGGTAAAAGCACGCCAGCCCAAATAAAGAACCAATCAACAGAGGCTAGTCAGTTCAGGTTTAAAGAAACCAATCAATGTAAAGCAGCAAGATTTGAAGGCCCCAACTAGTGATTGCCGGTGGGTTTGTGAAGCATACAAAGCATAAAAGACCAAACCCAGCAGAGCTGCAACGTTAACCCATTAGGGACATCTTCCATTTGGTGGAAGCTTTTCTATCTTCTGATAAATTATCTCTCTATTGATTCTTCTTGCTTGTGGTCCATGAATTCATTCTTTGATTCCCAAGACCAAGAGTCCTACTAGGAGGAAAAAGAATTGATATCATTGAGAGAAGAAAAGCAAGTGTTTGTCTGCTAATATCTCCTTACCTCCTATGTCTTGGTGCTTGAAGTCCACCTTAAAAATTAGTAACTTTCCTGATAATATGTATTGATCTTTCTGGACAGTTACAGGGGAAGTCAAATGTGCTATCACCACCACTCAGCAAAGAAGTGTTTTATCTGGGCCTGGAAGGGGTGAAAACTAAGAATGTCCATGGTTTCACTAACATAGGACTTGGTTGACATAAATGCTTTGCTCTCTCCGCAGTAGGTGCAGTGGAGCCCAGGTTATCATTTCAAGGAAGTCTGATACATTTAACAGTATTAGGAGATTAGAGGACAAATGTGGCAGCCATGGATCTCTATTTAGAAGCATTCTGACTCAGGAGACAGGTGGGACTAAACAAATCTGTCCAAGGAGCATGCAAGTTAGAGTTTATGTAGTCTAATCCTTGTGTCACCCTGGTCTTATCACATTCTTGAAAAATATCTAAATATCATTCTAATAAGAATATAAAATTTTGCCACTTCTTTACCAAGAATGGAGAACAAATTCATCATGTAAGGTGGAAGCAGTTGCAGAATTCTAGAACGTATTGCAGAGGATTAGCAAACCATGCCACAGGGCCTGTCACTGCAGCTGCTTCTGAGCAGTGGTTGATATTCCTCCATCAACTAATTTTAGATTCATCAACCCTACTTTGACTAATATGCATGTATTTCACCCTCATTAGTGGAAGAGTAAAGTGACAAAACTCTGCATATCCAAAGGTTCTGAGTGGAGTTATCTTTTTTATGTCAGGCTGAATTTCCTGCATAAAAGCACCAGGGAATATCACATTGAAATTAATTTATTCTATACACATTCCTTTCTGTACCTATTGTGCAGAACACCTCAACTTCTCTTGATAATTAAAATTAACTGTACCAAGAAGTGTAGCAATCCTTTCCTTGCTCCTGGATTGGAATGAGTATCCCAATATGGCCTACTGATATTTGCAACTTCTATGTCAGTGAAACTCTTACAAGTTTTCTCTAGTGGAAACTGTCTTCATTCAACAGGACCTCTATTTCAGCTGAGTTACTGTTTAGGAGGGAAGAATGAGCAAATTTCAAAAGTTGGTCACTGGGAACCATAATTCTGGAGTCTATCCTATTTCTTCCATTTGTTTCTTGGACCTATATGTCAGCCACTGATCAGCACATGACCACCACTAGGAAGACAATTGCATTCAAACTCATTGTGTTTTCAAAATGGTCACAATATCTTCCATCCTATGTGGTCTTCTACAGTGTAACTTTGTCAGTCTGATATCAGGAGCCAAAAATTTAACTCCTCCATCTCCTTCATCTGAACTCAATTTAGTAAAAACCTTGATTAAAAATAAGCTTCAACAATTCTACTGTGTACCAGATCATAAGAATGTTTGCAGTTCCCACATGTATCTTTTAGAATACCTGCTGTTTCTCCCTTACAGAACCCAGCTATCAACCCCAAGATAGATGGAGAGGTCATACATAGACCTCCATTTATTAGCCACAGCTAAGGTCTTGGCATTGACTGTGAGTCATGTGAGTGAGATATCAACCCTATCCAGCCTTGCAGACCCAGCTAAAACATTAGCCTCAGACTCAATTTTCTGATCCCAGCCAACTAAACTTTCCCAGTGAGGACATTCCAGTTGAACCTTGTCAACCAACAGAAGAGTGAATGATAATAATTTGTTTAAGCCACTTAAAGGGTGATTTTTTTATATAATAATATGATCATAAGAGTATCTCAAACACCTTATGTTATTGCCTTCAAGTTGATACCTTAGCAGAAACTTCAATGGACCATTTGATTATTCTGTGTGAATAGACATTTTGGCATGCCCCCATTATCATAAGTCATTCCCACTATATGGCTCCATTAATTAGAAACATTGCCGTGTGTACTGGATCAAACATTCTAAAGGTAATCAAATTGTAAAGTTGGCAGGAATAGGGAAGACAAACCCTACTCCAGAGTGGTATCAATACCAGTGAAAGTTATCTTTGTTCCATCCAACGTAGAAAGTGCCTGATGTAATCTATCTGCCACTAGATGTTTTCTCTAAGTAACAGTGTCAGCACGGGTATTCATCTCAGGAGTTGGACATTCTATAATAGCTAATCCAGCCTTTCCAATTAGTAAACTATGATTTTTGACAACTACCTAGCCTCTAGCCATGCCACCATAGCTATTGTGTTCATGGGTCAATTTCACAGATAATGGGATGGCTGAAGAAAGAGGCTTGCCAATATGCACGTATAGGTCACTCTGCCCTCCTAGGTTTTCAGAGCTTGCTCTGTGGGAGAAGGTCACTGGTGGGCATTAATATGATACACAAATACCTGCACACTTTGTGCCATCTCTGGTAAGTTCCTCCACATAACTCAACTGCAGACTTCCTTATCCTCAATCTTCCATTCTTGTTTATTCCCAGCCATTATCCACCACACAGGATTTCATGTTTATCCACATATTAGATAATACCTCCCTCTGTGCAAAGTGGATGACTGAGTATTTTGCTCACAGCTTTGCCCTTTGATATGATTTGATTTCATAAATGTCTTTCAGGGCCACCTATGAATAGGGGTGCAACATGGTAGCAGCTCATTTCCTCATAATACCAACATATTGTGATGTTCCATCTGTGAGCCAGGCCTACGTCTTTTCTTCCTCTATCAATTGGTCAAAAGTTACCCTCCATAAGGACATAGTTGTGAGTTGAAGGATAAACATTGAATAAACAGAAGTAAGTGACAAGGGAGTCTGGGCCATCTGTTCATTTAATTTACTTGTGCTTTCTGGATCTGCTTCAGCCTACTCCTAAATGTGTCACTTCTATCAAATATTCAACTGCTTTACCACCTGCCTAACCTTATGACTAACTGAATTCAAAATAATTTCATTTATGCTAGAAAGTTCTAGTTATGCAATCTCTTGTCTTTCCTTGGTCAGGTGCTCAGAAAATATCAGATGCTCAGATAAATGCAGTTGCTGATATTTGAGGACAAAACCATATTTTTCAAATATAGGGTAATTATCTACCATGGTCGGCATGGTCTCATTCCGGGATCCATGTGATTATCCCATGACTAGAGACTCAACACAGCATCCTACCACAGGTTCCTTTAGCAAAGCAGTTCTCAACCTGTGGGTCACGACCCCATTAGAACAATGAAAATACATCACGGCATCAGGAAGGTTGAGAACCATTGCTCTATCATGAGTGGTCCGTGAAAAATGGTTACAATACTGGGCATCCTTCACTGAAGACCAGATCACTAAATCTCACCACAAACTGACAGCATTCAGAATCTCCTGATCGATGGTTTAGGCGATATTCTCAAGTGATGAGTATGCTACATCCATAAAGCCAAGAGGCATCAAACACAGTAGCTCTTTCTTTCTGCTATATAGTGCTATGACCAACAACTTGTCTTTAATTTAAAACAGGATATTCTGGAATATACAGATCTCTCTAAATTCCTGAAAACTTCACTAATGTGCCAGGAGCCGGGATTTATTACCCTCTTCTGGCAATATTTTCCTGTCATGACTCTCACTTGGATGTGTGTATAAGATACCTGTTGAAGCTCCATATTTAGTGTAATTTGTGATTTAAATCCATAATCAGATTTTTGGTCTTATTTTAAGTCGAATATATCCTGTAACTACAGAATCTAAAAGTCTTCTTAAAATCTACCATGGAAGCTCTTTGGCTTTGACAGCCTATCTTAAGTTGGTCATTAACTTTTTATAAGGTCTTCAAAGTCATAAAAATGTTATACTACACTATTGAATATTTAATTATAACTGGCCTTATACTGATCAGCTGCACTTGCCTTCCATTTATGTCTCAAATGAACACATGACTAACTATGACGTCAGTGACTATGAGGAGTGATTAACACTCTACTTAGTGTAAGAAACATGGCCCTATTTCATTCAGCATGAAGCCTACTCTAACATCCCTACATCTTGCAAGTTGACTTGCCAGGGCCAATTTGGTCAATTGTTCCAGTTCAATTTCCACTGGAAATGTGGCTTTAACAAAGACTTGCCTGGTAAAGCTTTGTCATTGGATGAAATCCCAGGTAGCAAGTAAGAAGTAAAAATGGATGTGCAACAAGGATTCAGAGAAAGCCAATCGAAGATTGTTATTAAATGAGTCACAGCTTTAGTTGGTACTTGGCATCATATTTGGGCTTGGACTTAGGAGCGACTGCAGCTCTGTAGTAGAAACAACAGAAACTGCCTGGGCCTTAGGCTAGGAAGTATAAGACAGCCAGCCACACTTAGTTGTTTAGCGAGGGAAAGGCTATGGCCTTCCATTCATCAGAAAACAAGGAAGGAAAGTGGGAATAAGAGAATCTAGGAGGGTCTGATAACATAAATTATGAAGTATAAATCTAAATTTTGAAGATTGGATAAATTATACAGATTTCTAGTCTACTTTGTGCTCTATTGTATGAACGCTAGTCAGATCTGCATTAAAGATAGGAAGTGGTATCTTTTTCTTCAGGTATTTTGTATCTCAGGAAGTCAAAAATATTTTCTTTAGTTTTTTACTATAATGATAAGATGCATATTATCTCCAGTTTAGAGATATAATAAATGAAACTACGATAAAATGTCATCTCATCATTAGACAATCAGTCTTTGTAATTTCAACCTGGGTCTGTCTGACTATAAAGCCTTTTCCTTTGCTACTACAGCATGACAAATCAATAAAAAAAGTTTCATCTCCATTACTTTGTAGTATAAAAATATGAATATTTTGTCTCTCTTAAATGTGTAGAATAAATTTAGCATAACTTATCACTCTTACTTAACAAGTAAAAAACCTGAAGCTCTGAGAGGCTATCTATCACATCCAAGTTCATGTTCTTTGAAAGCAGAAAATTAAGGAAATACTTTCACCATAAATCTACAAATTCAGTAGGCTATGATAAGGACTCCAGGAAATAGAAACATTTTAAAAATGGGTCTCAGCTTTATATCGTGCATCATATTTCCCAGTGTTTGTGCCTCACTTCTGCCTACTAATTTGGTTATATTTTTTCCTATTAAAAAGGAAAGGAAAACTCTTCGAAGAACTGCCATAAAAAAGACTTTACTCAGAAAGCATTCCTGATAATGGAATACCACAGAAAGCACCTTAATGCATAAAGTCTAAGAGGAGGGTGTCGCTATAATTTGTTTGACAATGATTAATAAATCAGTTTTCTCTTCCTGCATTAGTGGTACATTCTAGATGTAACAGGGTGGTCTGTGGTAATAATAAAGGTGCTTTGGGGGGTTGTAGTGAAACATTCAAGTATGAATATATGCACCAAAGGCAGACAGACAGGGATCTCAGCCTTGTAGAGTCAATCAGTAGCTACAAGATCTAAGGGCAGTTAATGAGCCTTTCTTATCTCAGTTTTCTAATGTGTAAAACGGAGACATCTAACTGACATGTAAAATGGAAGTATTCAATTTTTGTCAATGAAAGGCAACAATTGCAATTGGATTAGGAGATGCCCAGTTTCGGCTCCTCGGCACCTGGCAGCTGTGGTTTCGTTTCAGCATTTCAAATGCTCAGTATATTGTTTATATATTTCAGAAAAGACAGAGTTTTCCTTCCTTTTACTGCCAGTCATCATTTATTCCCACAAAGCTGGGCACTAATAAAGTTAACTTTCAGTTGCTAACTAATTAATCTGAAAATGCTAAATACCCACATGAATTAAATTCTTGTTTTCATCATGAGTCACTCACTAAAAATAAAGAGCTGTTTAAGGTTGTGTAAAACATTGATTAATTATCTATCACAAATAGGAGTCCAGGGATATGTAAACTCTTTGCATTTCAATCTCAGAATATTTAACTCAAATCGCTCAACTAAGTTATTTTATGGTTGAGGATGAAAAAAAAATGAGTTCTTGACTCCAAGGAAGGGGTAACAGGACACAGGAGAATGACCCTATTCCCCATTTTTGCAGCAGCATGTGAAGTCTGTTGCTGTGAAGTGATTGAACAAAATCACATACGGGGAGAGGCAACAGCTGTCTCCATAAAGCCCTTGGCCTCCTGCTGCCCTCTGTCCTAGAGGCAGACATGGTGGTTGATGGCTGCCCACCACGCCATACTTTATTGCTTCATTGACTGTGTTGCAAATGCTGACGACAGTTTACCAGCCGCAAAGAAAAAAAAATTATTTGATTTACTCAAGTTTTTTTGCTACCATTTCAGAGTCTTGCATGTCCTTGGTTAAATGGTGCCCTTGTAAAATTGCAAGGCAAAAAATAAACTGTTTTCCCCTTAACCAAATAGATATAGTGCTGTGATGTGAAATTACTGAAAAAAAAATGTGATTTGGGGAAATTACAGTTCCTTGTTTAGTATGTATTGTGCATGCCCTACAGCTTTCCCTAACCAGTAGCTCCCAATTTCATTTAAATTGTAATGATTTCCTTTAAGGACAATTAAGTTGCCTAAGAGCAGTGCATGCATACTAATGGGACAGAGGCAAGGCTTAGTGTGGAAGAGAGTAATAACTGTTTATTAATATGATAATTAAGTGTTAATGCTTAGCAACCTAATGATATCTGTTAAATAACACGTTTGGAGCCAAATCCTGGCGAATGGAATTCTATTAAAAATAACAAAATGCAGCAAATATAAAAATAAATGATGCTAATCTGCCATTAATTCCCATATATTTTCCGATTTGCATCTCATATAAAAGTCCCCGATTTTCTCTTTTCTACCACATGTGTGAAACCAGTATAATTATCCATGGCAATTTCAAAGAGTTTTTATGCTTGTGGACATTTAAATTTATATATTCAAAATGAAGAAGTAATAAAAAATAAATATGAAGGTGAATACCATTTTTGAATATTGATTTAAAGCTGTTCTTTAGAAAATAAACATATTCTGTATTTTCTAAAAATTTTAATACAACGAAACAAAACATCTAAAACATGATATTCAAAATGTTAACACCTTCTCTGAGTCCTAGTTCACAAGAGTCAAATGATCTGTCTCCTTTTTGTCAACCATTCCATAAGTAATGGACGCTTGCAATTTCCCCAGCATCGTCTGATTCTTTTCTCCTTAAAGCTCACTTTTGAATTTTTAAGTGTATATCATTAACCCTTCATTACTATATTTTCAGCGACATGTACTTTGGATAGTGTGGCTGATGGAGAGAGCCCTAGCCAATGTCAAATGCTGAGAGAACAAATTGTCAGTGTTCTCACAAACCGAGTAAGAGAAGATTTGCTCTGCAAGTGTGAGGTAACACTGCCATAAATTTAATGACTAAGCCTTTCAAGTGGTGGGATGTTGCTTCCTTTGGAAGCTCTAAAACTACTCTCTAGGTTGAAATGAGATGCAAAAGTACCTTATTCATGAAGTGATTTTTACACTCTGATCTATAATCTGAACCTAGCAATAAAAGAAGGAAAATATCCCAACAAAAGCCACCTTCTTGAAGTCCTGTTTCCTTGCACTCTCCCAAACCTCTTCCCATTTTACTCTTCTATTGCCCACGTGTATAAATGGAGTAGAGTCCTTAGAAGAAGACCAAATGCATGGTGAAGTTCTCTGCAGAAAATATATAGAAATATATATGGAAGTAAATAAGTCCAAAGCTTAGTGATTTTATAAAAAACAAACAAACAAACAAAAAACAAAGACAAAGGATATGTGTACTTAATAATGAGGAACTTTTTAATGACTTTAAAAAGTGCAATATTAGAGGACTAGATTAGACTACAGTGGGAGGAAGTGTGAATTGGGCTAAAAAAAATTACAAAGGAAGTAAAACAAAAAGTAATTTTCACGAGGCTTAGCTATAAAGAAAGAGTCTGGGCATTAGCTAGTGAAGTATATAGCATTGAGGACTATTTTAAAGACAGAGAAGGTGTTTACTTTATATGATGAGCCATTAAAGGAGGACAGTGGTGTATGATTGGCAGGACCGGAGTAAGAAAGGATCAACAAGTTCCCTGAAGAAGTAAAATGAGGCAAGGGAATACAAATGGGGATCCTGACTTTGACTTCTACAGGACCATTTGTCCCTGAAAGTGAGGGAAAGAAGGGGAGGTGGTTGTATTTTTACTTGCGGAAGCTGAAATCTCATACCAAATTGCCTTAACATTTTCAGTGAAATAAAACGCTCTGTTATCTACCCTTTTCTTTACTACAAGTAGTTTTATGTTTGGTATATTTCTTTTCAAACGTTCAGCCTGGAGTTTTTAAACTCCAGGCTTTACCAGACCAATCGTCATTATTCGCCTTTAGTCTGCAGACCTCTCAACCTTGAGGTTGTTGCTGGTCTAGTTAGCCATTCCTATTTCTAACTCTGGCTCAAGTTGTTGTCTTAGGTCTTACTTTCAGTCTCTAGGGGAGTGAGGTATTCTTTCCTATTTGGCCCCAGGTTCATTCCTTTGGCTTCTGGTCAAAATTGTGCTGACATATTGTCTACCTCCTTGCAAACTTGGCTGATATCCATAATGTAACTGGAGACGGCTTCTGTCTCTTGGCTAACTCTTCTATTCAGACAGGGACATAAGTCCTTCTTCCCACCTTAAAACATGCTATATATTCCCTTTTCCTACTTTTTCTGCCTTATAAAAGATAAGACATAGGTCTTGTCTTGTATAAAATGTTATAAAGATGAAAAGGCAAATAGATAATAAAAGATTGGTTTTGCAATAAATGCTAGTTAGCTATTTATGTTCAGGAATTTCAACTTCCCATTAATATTCTAAGAGCTGGGAAGTTTTTGTTATTTAATGCATGTCTCCTGTGCAATGAAGGAAGGAATAGGATCCAGATCTCTTAAAATAGAGAATAATACTTTGATTAAGTTAGCATTGAAATGAATTCTGATTTGATTTCATAATTGAGTAGTATATTACCTCTGTCTATGATCTAGCCCCAAGGAAGTACTAAAAATAACACACTCCAATGTTTCCATAGAAGGTTATGTTAGGGACCAAACTCAGCTGAGAGAAAACTAGAAAACTAAGAAGTATGGAGACATAGCACCTTACTAAGTTTTCCTTGTGACTCAAGTGGGTAGACATAGGAGTCAATGGTTAGGGTTGTATAAATGGACCTACCCGGTAAGTTTACTAAGGGATTCTATGCGTACACAAAAAATTTGTACCCCAGGGCCAGATGTTTCTATTATATGTATTGTATTTTTCCTTAATCAGATTTCCCAATACAACTTGGTTTCAAGTGCTTATAAAAAATTCCATATATTGCCTAGTCCAATAACATAAATTAAGTGTCACACACCATAAAGGAAATCTTGAGACTCTAAATTGGAGAGCTCCATATTGGTGGAAGTATCACAGATGCTTTATTGTGTAAAAGGAAACCAAAAAATAAGGCATTGATTTCAAAATATCAAATTTAGCCCACATATTTACATTTCTTCACTGCTACAATATAAATTACCAAGTACATGTGATAAATTCTACAACAGGGTTAGCAATTAAAAAAAAGTCAATGCTATTAATAGACCAAAAATTTGAATTAATGGTTGTAGCAAAGGAACCAAATGGGTTTAAGAAAAAAAAAAAGTCAGTTAAATTTATGCAGCATCTGATTACATATTTCAAAGAGGAACAAACAGAAACAAGCAGATTCATCGGTCCTCCACCCAAAAATTCATGCCTGTGTCTGTGTGTGTCTATGTGAGTGCACGCACACCTGTGTGTGAGTTGTATAGGTAAGGGAGATTGAAGAAGTCTGGAAAGTACACCAGGATCCAAACTCATTGTGACTTACATTCTTAGGGTCACTCTACAACTCAAATATACATTCTAAATTGGAGAATCTACTACAAAAAGGCAGGTGAGGAGTTCTCCAATGAAATGTTAGACTGTGACCGCACCAGTAAGTATAAAAGAAGAAAACTATCAGCAAGTGGTGAAATCCCCAAATCAGAATAGTCTCCAGTTCCCTTTCGAAATCCTACTCATTTAGATCACAAGCCATTCTTAATACCCCACAGGGAGAAGATGAAAGAGTATACAGATTGTGGAGCAGTAGGCAGATATTAGATCAAAAACCTGAGGAACCCTAGTAGTGCCCTTCACTGAGCTCAGCCAATGCCACATTCGTCCTTGGGTAATATGGCGGAGTGAGCTTTATCCCCCAACTTCTACATATCTGCAGATGCCTCTGCTCCATGCTAAAATTCATTTGGAGAATTCCCCAAATGTAGGAAAGAATTCAATGATGAACAGATAAAAAGTTCACTACATTGTTCATGGCCTCAGTACCAAAAAGATAAAACAAATCCTCAAAACTGTATGTAGTGCCATAGGCCAAACTCATGTCATTCTCTGAACCCATGTTAATAAAGCTAAACACTAATAACAAAAGCCAAATGAAAGAACTGATGGTTTAGAAATTTGACATAATTTCTTAACAAATCTGGGATTAAAAACTAATTCAAAAATTCAACTACAAAAGTACACAAGGGAACAACAGCAGAAATGAGAGGCTAATTTGTCCTTCAAAATCCCAGAGGAGAGCTGAGCTGCAAGTCAGCACCAAACCTGGGGGCCAGAGTCAGAAGCAAGACTGAAAATCAGAGGGTTGATTGGAGAGCTATAAAAGAAACAACTGTGCACAATACACACTTCCACCCCTGCACGCACATACACACACAGACACACAGATACATGCTTCACTTCCAGCAAATGGATAAGAAGTTCTTCTCTAAAGTGACAGCAAAGTTTTCTAATGGAGTTTTGGAGCCTGAGAGTAAAACCCTCACTGTTTTAAAAATCCCCGACTGAAAGCCTAACTGTTCACCCTAAAATGAAGACCAATAACTGACCCTAGTTTTCTAATACTTTGAGGTCTATTCAAACTTTCCGGTCAGAGAAAGGAAAAAAATCATCTTGTATATACAGCAGAAGAAGAAATTTATACCTTTTCCTCAGGGCTTAATTATTAAAGTAAACTGACAGCCAGAGATTTCCAGAGACAAGCGACTAGTCAAATAGTGACATGAAAAGTAACAATGGAGATTAATAAAATAAAATCTGGAATCCCAGAGAAATGTGTAATTGAAAAGAAGATACTAAAATATGTAATTAGTATATCTATAGAAATCAGAAAAGCTTACCTTTTAAATTTTATTTTTAATTTACATAACAATTACATGTATTGATAGGGTACAGTGCAATTTTTTTTTTTGGCTGTAAATCTTTCATTTATTTATTATTATTTTTATTGTTGGGGAGTCATTGAAGACACAAAGAAGCAGGTTACATTGATTCCATTTGTTAGCTAAAGCCTCTCTTATAATTGTATCCCACCCCCAAAAGGTGTGTTACACACCTTGACCCCACCCCACTCTTCCCCTTTTTCTCCCCTCCCCAACCCCACTCCCATCATGAACTAGGTCATTAATTGTCCTTTTATCAGAATTGATTACATAGGATTCATGCTTCTTCATTCTTGTTATGCTCTACTAAGAAAAATGTGTTCCACTTTCACCCAGATTAATACAAAAGATGTTAAGTCTCCATCTTTTTTAATGGCTAGATAGTATTCCATGGTAAACATATACCACAGCTTGTTAATCCCTTCCTTGGTTAGTGGATAATTAGGCTGTTTCCACATTTCAGTGACTGTAAATTGAGCTGCAATAAACAGTCTAGTGCAAATGTCTTTATGGTAAAAGAATTTTTTTTTTTCTGGGTGGGTGCCCAGTAATGGGATTTCAGGATCAAATGGAAGGTCTACTTTGAGTTCTTTGAGGGCTCTCCATACTTCCTTCCAAAAGGGTTGTATTAGGTTGCAGTTCCACCATCAGTGTAAAAGTATTGCCTTCTCTCCACATCCATGCCAGCATCGGCAGTTCTGAGATGTGGGCCATTCTTGCTGGGGTTAGATAATATCTCAAGATGGTTTTGATTTACATTTCTCTAATAATTAGGGACAATGAGCATTTTTTCATATGTTTATTAGCCATTTGTCTGTCTCCTTTAGAGAAGATTCTATTCATCTCTCTTGCCCACTAATATATGGGATTGTTGGCTTTTATCATGTGGATTAATTTGAGTTCTATGTAGATCCTAGTTATCAAGCTTTTGTCTGATTCAAAATATTCAAATATCCATTCCCATTGTGTAGCTTGTCTATTTGCTTTGGTTATTGTCTCCTTAGCTGTACAGAAGCTTTTCAATTTAATTAAGTCCCATTTGTTTATTTTTGTTGTTGCAATTGCTACAGAAGTCTTCTTCATAAAGTCTTTCCCCAGGCCGGTATCTTCAAATGTTTTTTCCTATGCTTTATTTGAGGATTTTTATCATTTCATTCCTTAAATTTAGGTCTTTCATCCATCTTGAATCAATTTTTGCGAATGGAGAAAGGTGTGGGTTCAGTTTTACATGTGGATATCGAGTTATCCAACACCATTTATTGAATAGGGATTCTTTCCCCCAGTGTATGTTCTTGTTTGGTTTATCAAAGATTAGGTGTCTATAATATGTTAGTTTCACCTCCTGGTTTTCTATTCTGTTCCAGATGTCTATATCTCTATTTTTGTGCCAATACCATGATGTTTTGATCACTATGGCCTTTAAAGGGCATCCAAGTGGGAGCAGAGGTCAAACGTTCCCTCTTTGCTGACTATATAATCTTATACTTAGAGAACCCCCAAAATTCAACCACAGAATCCTGGAAGTGATCAGAAAATATAGATATAAAATCAATGTCCACAAGTGTAGGAGATGGCAAGAGCCAGATGACATCCGAGCAAGATGATCTGCAGCTGAGGCATGGATCTTGGGCCATTTATCCACAGGAGTTCCATGCTGAAGAGCTTGTGCCCTCAGCACGTAGTCATTGTTAATTACTCCCCTCACCTGTGTTGTTCTGGCTCAGTAAAAGGCTGGTGCAGAGGTTGCTCAGGGCTACCCAGAAAGTAAAGGCTAGCCCACCTTCCACAAGCTTGTATTTCTAATCCGCATCTTGCCTTGTTCCTTCCTATGCTAACAGAGACCAGGGCCGTAGGAGCCCGACGGGTCATGGCATTTTGGGATAGTTGGCAGGATATAGCAGGAAACAACAGGACACCAGGGATGTGGACCAAAGGAGTCATCACCTGGATGTAGGTGAGGACTTTGGTAGACAGTGGAAGGAAGTCCGAAGGGAAACTCCACTCAGAGGAAGTGGGATCTTTTGGCCAATTTAAAAGAAGGTAAGGGGAAGTCCAAAGGGAAACTCCACACAGGGAAAGTGGGACTTCTGGCCAATTTAGAAATTAAGAAACGGTGCTCAGAATAAGTAAGGTGTCTGATAAAATAAGCAAAGACATGGGTTACTTTCTGTGTGGGAAGTCACGAGAAGTAGAAACTGAGGAAGAAAGTGATGTTCAATCGTTATCTGAAAGCAAAGATAAGTGAGGTTCAGTGGGAAACTGGACCTAAGAAAAATTGGGAAGTGAGAGGATATGATACAGATATGAATGAGCAAGTAATCACCTCCATGACCACTATGGCTGAACAAATTAAACATTTGGAAGATCAGATAAATAGTCTCACTGTCAGAAATGCTAACTCAGAGCACCCAGTTTTGCCCTCAGCACCTCCCTATGTTAAAGAACCACCTTGACTTCTGTTATGCAGGCTATAATAGAAGGGTGTAATACTGGTGATTTTGAGTGGGAAAACGCTTTGGAGCCTTTTCTGGTTACTGTCACTGATATTCCTCCTGATCCGCAACACCCTCAAGGGGGCCAGCGTTTTGACCACCATATGATGGTCATAAAAAGGTTCAAACGCTATAGCAGGACATAAAAAGGTTCATATTCAGAACCTTTTCAGTTCTGAAAGATTTGAAACAAGCCGTAGCACAATACAGTAAGCAGTCCCCATTTTCCAGAGGTCTGTTACAGGGGCTTGCACAGGAAAAGCAGCTCATTCCCTATGACTGGGATATGATAGCCAGAACTGTTCTAGAATCCGGACAGTATTTATAGTTTAAAACCTGGTGGAAAGAGGAGGCTGACCTAATGAGTCGAAAAACCAACAGAGAGGCATCCCAATAAAGTCTGAACAGCTCACTGGGTCTGGGCAGTGGCTGGGGATTCCCAGTCAGCTTCAATACAATGACATAGCCCCATAGTCCAGACAAGACTGTGTTGTCTTAGGGCCTGGGAAAAGGTTCAGGCTCCCGGAGATATCTCTAAATCTATCATTAAAATAATGCAGTCGGGAAATGAACCTTATACTGACTTTCTAGCCCGACTAAAAACTGCAGTCAATAAGGCTGTTACCCAGCCAGAGCTGAGAGACATGCTTTTCCAAACTTTACGTTTGAAAATTCCAACTCGGAGTGTCAAAAGGCCCTATGACCTTTGAGAGCACAAAACGCTCCCTTAGAGGAGCATATACGGGCATGTGCTGACATAGGAACAGAATTCTCTAAGGCTAATTTACTGACTACTGCTTTAAAGGAAGGGGTCAGTTCATTTCCTCCCCTTCAATAATAGTCCTAAACTTTTGCTCACTAAAGCTCTTTTTACTCTTAATTTTCTCAATCTCAGCAATAATGAAAAGACAGCTGCAGAACGCTATTGGACGTCTCTCATTCATGCACCATCCTCTCCAGTACCACAACCTATTTTTTATAAAAAACCTGATATGACAGAGTGGAAGCCAGGCTATGTGCTGCAATGGGGTCGAGGCTTTGCCCATATTATTACGGAACATCAAGAAAAGCAATGGCTACCAGCCCGCTGGATTAAGCCTTGACATGAGCAGGAAAATTTACCAGCACCTTAAACAAGTTTGTTTTCACTAACCTTTCTTCTACAGGACCTTAGCTTAGGCAATTTCATAGTGGAGAAATTCTGGATCGATCTCCTCTATGGGAACTCCAGCTGCCTCTCCCATGTCGCTGCCCAGTCTCAGCAGGAAGCAATTAGGAGCGGTCAGGGCCCCTTTTCCCTAAGAGGCAGCAGGAGCTTCTATGCAGAGTGGGAGGATTGATATAGGATTTCATTATTTGGGGCTGTATATTAAGCCCCAGGCATGCTTAGGATGCATTGTCTAAACCTTGGAAAGTTATGGCAACAAAGACCTTGAACAACAGGCTTATAAGGTAAAAGGTTATTCTGGTATTGGCAAGGTAAGAGAATTTCATTTGTTGGGTCTGTTTCTATTTCAGTTGGGCACCTAACAAAAAGGGGACAAGATTTCCCCTATATCTAGTTTGGCTAAAATAAGTTTCCTTTATAACTGGAGCTCCTTTGGTGTATTTTTGTTATGCTTTTGTGCCCGTTTGTTTCTTTTACTCAGCAGAAAGCTCCTCAGTGAGGAGAACAGCAGAAACAACCAACAACAGACCTTTTCTCTTGCCTATTCAGAAATGTCTTTAATACACTAGAGGGGGGAAATGTAGGAGACGCCAAGAGCCAGATGACATCCGAGCAAGACGATCTGCAGCTGAGGCGTGGATCTCGGGCCATTCGCCCACAGGAG
This sequence comes from Galago senegalensis, assembly GCA_963575145.1. Lineage (NCBI taxonomy): Eukaryota > Metazoa > Chordata > Mammalia > Primates > Galagidae > Galago > Galago senegalensis. Next base: position 19,522 of record CAUYTI010100136.1, read on the forward strand.
TTCCTTGTGGAGAAGGAGCCCCATGCCCTCAGCACGTAGTCATTGTTAATTACTCCCCTCACCTGTGTTTTTCTGGCTCAATAAAAGGCTGGTGCGGAGGTTGCTCGGGGCTACCCGGAAAGTAAGGGCTAGCCCAGCTTCCACAAGCTTGCACTTCTAATCCGCCTCTTGCCTGGTTCCTTCCTGTGCTAACCAAGGCCAGGGCCATAGGAGCCTGACAGGTCATGACACACAAGTCAGTAACCTTTGTATACACCTTTGTATATGTATTGAAACATTGCACTGTTATCAAATCAGGGTAATTAGCATATCCATTACCTTAAGCATTAATAACTTCTTTGGGGAACATTCAAATTCCTCTCTTCTCCTATTTGAAAATATATACTACATTTCTATTAACTACAGTCAGTCAACGTTTAGTTCTGTAGCACACAAAAATGTATTCCTCTTTTCTCGTTGTAATTTTGTATTCATTAACCAAAGTGTTTCAGACATCCCCAGCCCACTTCCTAGCCTCCAGTAAATACTATTTCTGGTGTACCTGCTACTTCTACCAGATCAAATTTTTAGCCCCCACATATGAGTGTAAAGATGTTATGTCTTTGTGTGCCTGACATATTTCACTTAACATAAGGGCATCCTTCCTCATCCATGTTGCCACAAATAACAGAATTTTGTTTTTTATATGGCTAAATAGTATTCCACATCGATATCACATTTTCTTTACTCATTCATCTGTTGATGGATAAAAATTACACTTTAAACACAAAAATGGAATGCCAAGTGATGGAGAAAGGATCAGAGGAAAAAAATATAAGAATATGGGTTTTATGTGAAAGAAATTCCATATTATTTCATTCATTCAACAATTACTTATGGAATGTCTGCTATACACCAGCAAGTCAGATACCTTCTCCTCATGGTCTCTTACATTAGAAAGTTGTTTGGCTGAAGACTGTACCCCAAATCCAGGCTTAAAATGATGTTATCTCCAAGAGATGAAAGAAAATGTCTAAAACACTCATTAATGTACAAACTATAAAAATCAAAATTTTAACAGAGAAAAAATGGACACTAGTAGGTGTAGATATGGTAAAATCATAAGGAAAAATGATAGAAGTAAAATAAAGAAGGATAGTAGATGCTAAAGGGATTAGCTTATGCCGAGTGGCTTGGCACCCACTGTGAGTCGTCAGCTTGGGAGGTTCGCAGGCACTCGTTTTCCCCCACCTGGATGGTGTTTTCTAAATCCCTCACCTAGGCCTCCACCCCAGGTGTGCTGAACCAGGACGTCCAAGGTTAAGGTCTTAGTAAAACCCTGGCTCCAATCAGGAACCAAGGAATAAAAGAAAGGGTGGGTAGGAGCATGCACATGTGTGCAAAATCTACACCTGAAGGAATAAAAGAAAATTCGGCTGCAGTAACGTGTGAATCTTCTCGACACCTGGAGCCTAAGGCAGGGATGCACCCTCAGCGTGGTGAGTGGCCTCCTCGATTTCTGCCGTACCAGTTGTGCTTTCTGTTCCAGTATTCTCTAAATTTTAAATGCAAACTCCCTCCAAAAGGAAGCATTCATAAAGACTGGTGTGATCTTAGATCATTCACATCGTTTTTCTAACACTTAGTCTCTCTTTTAAAATAAGGACACTAACACTTCTCATGTAATGCCACTGAAGGCTGCCAAAAGTATACACAATTTTAAGAAAGGAAAAAACTTTGTTGACGTTGTAATACTCAAGTCACGTTTGAGTACTACAATTACAAAAGGTATCCTAACGTGACTTGTATTCATCTTTTCTTTTTGGTATATACTGACTATTACCATTTTAATACAGTTTTTTCCTTTTGTAAAAAGTGTCTGCATTCTTTGAGACCCTCTGTATTTACTAAAATAGTAATAGGAAGAATATCTTGCTTAGCACTTTAGAACATACTGGGAATTTACCGAAAGGGAGCTATTATGGACGACAAGTTTGTGTTTGTAGCTCCTACTAACAAATATTATACCTCGTTTTATTTTTCTCTATAAATATGAATAGCATTGCCTTTCTAAAAACACTATGAGGGCCACAACTGCTGTTTATATTATTTTTATATTATTTATTTCACTGATGCCTCTATCTAATCAGTCTTGATGTGGATACATTGTTTAGGACAAATACTTAAGATAATGCATAATACTAGTTAATTAAGCAGATTTTTATTCAATAAGAGAAACTGTCACTGCCTTGCAGTTTCTAAGTTGACAAAACTTAGAATGTACAGGAACCACCAGGAAAAGTTGTTTAAAAATGCAGACCACTGTCCCAGGCTCTCTGAGTTGGTTCTTGGCATAATTCATGCAGAGCCCCAGTTCCCTGATTCTATACTTGGGGAATCAGGCCTTGCATATGAATTGTTGAGAAATTAAAATATCTTCGTCTGTCTCTGAGTCAGCTATTTCTGGTTGAGCCATTTATTACATCTTAAACTATTAATAGAGTTTAATATCCCCATCTTTACTCTTACTTTAATTCAAAAGGAAGAGAGTTCTGCTGTAGGAAAGTCAATTAAGCCACTCATTACTATAAATATGATGAAGGTAGAAAATTTTATATTACCATAACTCCTGTAAGGTACTTGCCAGTAGATCCCAGAGAAAACTTAGCAGAATATTTATGTTGCATCTAACTTCACAGGTTCAAATTGTGAGTAAATCTGCAGTTGGGTTATTTGATCAGTGCCAGCACCGTGTTGTGATGGCCTAATACATAAAAAACTGGCTCAAAAAAGGTGGGGAAAGGGGTTGAATGTCATCTAGCTGCCACTTCAAGTTCTTGTAGAGGCAGAGTCATTTATTTTAATTTTTATTTTGTTGCTCTGTTATCCAAAAGCCATTAGTTCATTTGTTTAATAAACAAGTACTAAGCACCCACCATATACCAAGGTACATGTATAAAAGGGTAATTTAATTTATTCTTACTCAAAGACCTTTCATGAAACTTGGAGTTCTCTTTTGTCATGAACTAAGAGAGTAACAGTGATGTTAGAATGTAAAACTGTGTATGACCATACACAGTTTAAAACCTATCTAAATTTTCTACACATCTGTCCCCAGGGAGTGCAAATGAGTAAGTTGGTATTTGAGTATTGCATTAATGAATGTCAGTTATATGCAAATTATCAATTCATCAGCACATAGAGCCACACAAAAGATTTCATACTAATCTATGTTTTGATTTTCTTATCAAAGGATTCACTTTGCTCAAAAGCCTCAATATTCTTTCAGTTCTCCACAGGTGTATTATAGATGGTTCCTAGAACCATCTAGGATGGTTCTTCTCTTCAAAGAAGTCCATTATAATTACTTACCAGAAGAAAAAAAAAGTTTAGAATACTTTGACCTAATTAAAAAAATTCATGCTTCTTTAATTGTTTAAAAATGAATTCCTGAAATTATTAAGATAACATTTTGTACTACAACAAAATATGATGACTATTAAGTCAATACAGGGTAATATGCATGTGCAGTCAATAAAATTGCCTGTGACTGGGAAGCTTGTTCTACTAATACATTTGAAAAAATTAGTATTCCGATTTCTAAAAATTATTCGTACTGGATTAAATATAAAATATATGTGGATTTCCTTAACAATTCAGTGCTGTGCCTCACTGTCAGAAATATTTTATCATTATTTCTGTAGGAAAATCAGATTTGATTTATATCATTTTGACTTTAAATACCATTTATGAGTCTGTAAGCCACCTTATGTGTCAAGACTACTCTTGCATCCCTTTTTTTATTGGTAAATTCAACTTGACTTTTACTTTCAAGGATATCAACATTCTGTGTATAAAAACTACACCGTCTGAGGAAAACAAAATGGGAACTTGGAAATGACCTGAAAAGATTACAGTGGCTCTGAGTACAGTGAGGTGCAAGTAATCAAACTGGTGGAAGGAAATAAAACTGATGAGATATAGAGATGGTAATCTGCTAATGAAAAAATAAATAAGTTCAAGAAGATCTAGGAGAGATAATGGGAAATAGAGTGAATAAGTCCTTCCAGAGAGAAAGCCATTTTGATGACAAGTGGAGGCCAGTAATTAGAAATTTTGATACTAAAAAAAGAAATCAGATATAAACACGGAAATGATGGCAGCTTAAGGGTTCTGTGGACCTTAAAATGTCAGTTTCTTAATGATAGAATGTTCTAAAGAATTCCTCTATTTTGTGAGTCTAGGATTAAAATGCGAAAGAAATATAGACACATTTAATGTGAATAATGCAAAAATTTTACAGGTACACAAAATGGGTGAGAACTTTTTCAAAAATAGAAATTCTCCAAACCAAGAGAATAGATGAAAAGAGCGAAATGGAAATACTGTAAGGGCAGTGCCCAAGTTATAAATATGCAACTGACGTGGGACTCACAAACAGGTGCTATTACAGGCAATAGGTAAATGTACCTGTTCTAACTTACATACAAATTCAACATAAAAACAAGCCTAGAGAACACCCATTGATCATAACCCAGGGACGGCCTTGCTGTATGCTGAGCACTTTAGGATGAGGTACAACATTTTCAACCATTTCATTCAATCCCATATCCACCAAGTAAGAGAGATGAGAATATCCCTGTTGTCCACAAAAAGGCTGATACTCACAGAGGCTATTTTTTCCTGACTGTTTCTGCATTTCCTTTGGTACACCCATAACCACATGGAATGCTGTTTTGTTCCTTTTCTTTGATTCCTTCTGCTGTGTCTTTTTTCCTTTCTGTGCCAGAAGGCAACAAGCATTGTGATGATACGATGATGACATAATCTCTAAGATGGCTTGTACCTTCCTTCCTGCAGAGAAACCCTGAGTGGCATGCATTAGCAGGTCTTCCGCTTTTTTTCTGATAACAGGTGCATCCTGGTACTGAGGGCTCCTGAACAAGAGTCATAGTCCACCTTGTTGCTGAGCTGTTTTCTCTGCTCACTATGCTCCCTTCCCTCTAAATTTTGAGGTGAAAAGTTTTCTTTCCACTTAACCTTATAGGGAGGGGTGAGACTGCTAGTAAATTATTCTCCCCCTTTTCTACCCTCTGAACTAATTGAGAGATGGGAAATTGCAGTGTTCAAAGTAGGCGTGTTGTCACTAACACACATGCTGGAGGAAGGAATCAGTCCGGGTGATCCTGAATTTGCTTAGTCCATCATCTTGGCAAAAACCCTCATGAGAATAAATTGGAGTCTCTAGGGCTGAAGTGTTTATGTAAACCATTGTCTATCTTTTGTCCTGGATAAGGAGGGAAATAAAATAGACCTTTTTGCTTAGGAACTTGCCATACTGGTACATTCCACTGAATGAAAGGAAAGAGTGAGGATTAAAAGAGGAAGATAGGAGTGGTCAGTAAGGATGAGATTAAAATTTAGAATGAAATTTTAATGTTTCATTCACAGAATCAATTGTTTACCACTAAATTCTGTGGGTCATATAGGATTGTATGAAAGCTCCAGGAACTTGAGGGACCCAGTCCTTCTTAACTTGATTCTTTCCCTCCCCCCAAATTCTACTTTGTGTTTCAAGGAAATTTTAACTTCAGCCAGTACATCTCCTAGCCAGCAGAATTGAGGAAAAAGGAGGGAGAGATTATGGAGGCTTCCTTCAGGGACACTTACTTACAATTGCACACAGCTGTTCATTCGACAGCACATTGATCAAAACAAAATCATTTCTAAAACTTTTCTGCAAAAGACTAAAAATTTCAAACTTTTATCCTATGGGCTTATGCTCCAAACTGACATTTAGATCTCTATATCAAAAAGCAAAGAAAGGTAGAGCGTACAGTAGGAACAATCACCAATTTCTACTACACTCAACACACCAATGCACTTCTTGAGAAGAAGAGTAACATTCACATATTTAATCATTGATTTTCTTCCTGTGCTCAGTGAATTTCCATCTGATAAGAGGTTTTACCACTTCCAAGATTGATTAACTTGTGCATTCTTTCCTGCTTTTCTCTTTCTTTTGTTTTCCTTGGGTGTAGAGGAAAGGGAAGTTTTGAACCTGTGTTTGTTTACCTTGTGGTCTTTGTCAGCTTTCTTTGGTTTATGCTGTTGTGTTCACATTAGGGTATTTTCTAGTCTTTCAGCCACGTGAGATCTCTCACTCTATGCTTTTAAGAAAAGATGTAAACATGTAAGAGGTAAAGTATCTCAGGAATGGAAGAAAAAGTATCCAATGTACTCAGTCTTACTATGAAACCAATTTATAGTTTTCTTATGAAAGCCATAACCCAATTATAGCCCCAGAAGAAGGGGAAAGGGGAGTGTTAGGGGAGGGGAGTGGGGAGGATGGGTGGAGGGAGTGTAGTTGGTGGGACTACAGCTATGGTGCATCTCACAAGTGTACATGTGAAATTTACTAGGTGTAGAATATAAATGTCTTAACACAATAACTAAGAAAATGCCATGAAGGCTATGTTAGCCAGTTTGATTAAAGCATTTCAAATTGTATATAAAACCAGCACATTGTACCTCATGATTACATTAATGTACACAGCTATGATTTAATAAAAAAAGATGTACACCTATAATACACTCATACATATTCTCATACTATTTCAGCTGGGTTAGCAGTTATAAAAATAAAACATATTTCAATGTGTGTCAATTGATTGATCACTGAACAGTAAAAATAAAACTTATTACCTACATCATGGAAGACACAGGAAAATTTGTGTAATGACAAGTTACAGAAATATATCAAGGTAATCTGGAAACAGAAGCCAAATAATTTAAGGTCCATATGATTTTATACAATAATAAGCAACACATTTTCTGTAACAAGGATAACAAGCTCAATACCCAGAGTTTAGAGAGTCACCAAATGTAGATCCAAACATGGTAGGACTGAGGGGTATAGCAAAGCTACAACCAGAGAGCAAAATTAGGACTTATCTATATTAAAGAGAAACTAAAATTCTAAGCCACAGTCCAGTTTTATTTACAAAGTCACCAACATAGTGAAGTAGAAACTATAAATAGACTATCACGTATTCATCCACGGAGTTCTAATCTAAGTATAAGCCAAGACAGCCAAATAATTCATGAGTAGCACTGTCAGTCAAAACTGCAGTGGTAGAGCATTAGTAGTTCCAAGTGGGGAGGTTGAGGCAGGCATGACCAGAGGAAGCAAGTTGAAAAATTTCAAAATGGGAGAAAATGACCAATGTTCATCTTTTGCTTTTCCATAAAATAATAAGGGCCAAGAGAAAAGGAGTTGAAAACAAGAGAAAAAAGGAGGAAATTTTCAGATTTAACAGAAGAACTAAGAGAAAAAAATGCAAAATAATTATTTGAGATAAAGGGTATTCAAATTAATTTATGGAATTTGACATATTTAAAGCAAGAATAAATAAAAGTAGAGTAGTCAAAAATGAAATTACGATGTACCTTGTTGTTATGATGGACTGGAAGAGGATATGTCGATTACAACATAGCAGTAAAGATGTGTGATATGCAAAGGGAGACACCAACAAGACTGCCATCAAATTTAGGGCTGTTTCCAATATTTAGTTTTCAACTGGAGGCAACTGATAGATTTTGCATAAAAATGGTTTGTTTATAAGCAGTAGCCAGCCTGGGACAATTTAGCGCAATAGCATTTTTTTTTTAATTTTTATTACAACATAGCCATCTAAGTGTCTTTGGTGAACTCAGTAGAGAAGCTAATCTTCACTATTTATCATTAATATCTAGCCCTGCTCATCTTTCGCTATATTCAGTCTTTCTGAGCTGAGGAAATCTCAGCTTTGTAGTCATTAATGATCATTATCCTTAAATGAAAATGTACTAGAAATAACTTTTATATCATTCTTAGAGGGTCATTTAAGGGATAAAATGGGAATATTAATGTTGAAAACGTACAGTATAATAGCCGCTAAGCCTGCTAACGAGAATATCGAGCTACAAGAATCACCAGGGAAGGAAGTGTCCTTGTCTGATATTTCATGTAAGGCCTTTACTATCCATTGCTCTTACTGGGGGAAGAGAAAGAAAAAGAAAAAACTTCATCCTTGCCTTCTAAAACAAAAAGAAAGAATACCAACCAACCCAACCAAACACTATAGTGACACTTTGTTCCTGGTAACTTGAAATATCAACATTCTGTAATTGCAAGAATAAATTATTTACTAAGACCCCAATTCATTCTTCAACTCTCTATATTTTAATCTGACAATTTAATGCAGCCTTTACTTTTCCATCTGGTGGAAGCAGTCATAAGCATGAAGTCCCACTTGGCAGAAACTGCTTTTGTGTTTCCTGAGACCTAACCGTAACAACAGATAGGACTCAGCCAGTCCAGGCTCGAACAGTGGCGGAGGCAGCCTAGAGGTATACAGCCCTGAGTTTATGCCACATGCTACATCAAGCTACTTCCAACTCATCTCACCAGCACCCGTCTCTGGTATAGACCCTGAATCCCACAGATTCATTTCACCCCATGGGGTGGCGTTTACTATTCACAGGTTGATTCCTATGAATACTAAAAAAAAAAAAGTAAAAAAGCAAGACACAGTGGTGTGTCCCATCCAGATGTCTCCTTACCACAGTTCCTGATTCCTAATGATTGTTATCCAGCTTTCCATTCTTCTCTTTTATGGTATAATCCAACTCCATTGCATTGTTGAAGGTCTTTAATAGACTCTACTCCTAGTGTGTTTGTATCAACTACTTTTTACTTCTACAAACGGAAACCTGGATTTCTCCTAAAAATTACTTTTTCTGCTTTCTCCAAAAGTAGAAACTGGTCCTTCTCTCACCTAACATTATTGACGACGAAACTAAAAAGGAAGTCATGACACGTTCTTCTAACCATGTTTTTCAAAGCGTGGTCATTCTTCCACCCTCACATAATAGTCCTTCTTTCAAAGTCACACTAACCCCCCTTAGCATTAATATATTTTGATGGATCATTTGCTCACATTCAATCAGGAGTTAAATTTAACTACAGCCTCCTTCATTATCACAACTCCTAAGTAAGGCTGAAAAATATGCACATCAATCCGGATATCCATCAATCTTTCAAGTCTAAATGTTTTTGATTATTCTTTATTCTGTGACCTCTCTTGCTACTGTATTTCAGCATCTCACTCCAAAGAATACAGCTTAAACTTCTAAAAACTTTATCCTAAGGTGAACGACACCTTTCTATCCTTTCATTTTCTCATTTATAAATAAAGTGCTTGATAAATAAAGTGATTGAAAATATTTGATTTTTGCAACTAGAAAAAAAAAGGTATGGAAAACATCTTAAATTTTGAAGAGAATATAAATCTCAGTGGATTTCTTAATGTTGTAAAGACAGGACATTAAACAATCTTCTTATAATGAGTCTATAGAGAGGAACAAAATGCCAAATTCATGTGTTTTATAAAGTTGGATAAAATAGAAAAATCACTCTTGAGATGAAGAGAAATGCATGATAAAAGGGCATGATCACAGAAACAATTTAAAATAAATACTTGAATGTTAAAACATATATCAACAACTCAAAACCTCTGACAAACAGGAAATTTCTTAAAGAATAGAGCTTTACTGAACTGACCCAGGAAGTTGAAGAGAAACTTAAATAACTATAACCATTATTGAAATTAAAACAGTAGCTGAAAAGTAACACTGGGCACAAAAGAACACTAGGTCCTGATGGCTCATGTTCTCCTTTATTGATTTTCAAGCTTTTAAACAGATTTTTTTTTTTTAATTCTAAGGCTACACATCCCTCCTTAAATACACTTTTTTTTTTTTTTTTTGCTTTTGGACTTGTTGTTGTTGTTCTTGCAGTTTTTGGCTGGGGCCAGGCTTGAACCCACCACCTCCAGTATATGGGGTTGGTGCCCTACTCCTTGAGCCACGGGCACCACCCTGCTTTTGGATTATTTTTAATAAAAATGTTTCTGGGAAGAAAAAAATTCTCTGTTAACAAATGAAGAAACAAAATTAGGATGGTAAGCTTCATGGTTAGGAAATGGTAATCTCCCTAAGTGTTCCCATTACTATGGCAGCAAAATAAACCAGAATGTTTAATAACTAGTCTGTTTTAAAAACTCAGTGACTTAAAACAGCATACATTTTACTAATGGGTCTACTAGCTGGGAGAAATTTCAGAATTTGCAGATTTTTTTTTGTTTGTTTGTTTGTTTTGAGACAGATTCTCAGTGTGTTGCTCTTGGTAGAGTGCTGTGGCATCACAGCTCACCGCAACCTCCAACTCTTGGGCTTAAATGGTTCTCTTGCCTCAGCCTCCCAAGTAGCTGGGATTACAGGTGCCCACCACAACACCTGGCTATTATTTGCTTGCAGTTGTCATTGTTTTTTGATAGGCCTGGGCTGGATTTAAACCTGCCAGCTCCAGTATATGTGGCTGGCACCCTTAGCTACTGAGCCACAGTCACCTAGCCTTATAGATATATTTTAAAAGTGTCACAGTGGCTGGGCACAGTGGCTCATGCCTATAATCCTAAAAGGCTGGAAGACCTCTTGAGCCTAGGAGTTAGATACTAGTCTGAGCAAAACAGTGAAATCCAGAATCTTAAAAAAAAAGAAAAAAATTTGCCAAACCTAGTGGTGTGTGCCTGTAGTTCCACCTACTCAGGAGGCTGAGCCAGGAAGATTGGCTTAAACCCAAGAATTTGAGTTTGCAGTGAGCTATAATGATGCCACTGTATTCTACCTCCAACCTCAGGCAACAAAGCAAGGCCCTGTCTCAAAAAAAAAAAAAAAAAAAAAGGGTCACATTTCCCTTCTTCAAGATTTCATGAGCACTGATCTATCCCTAATCTGAATTTGGAATTTGATTTTGGTAAACGTGAAATCAGTCTAAAACTTTGAAACATATATTGAAAAATCTCTGCCTGGATAAAAGTAAGCAGTTGCCCAAAAATTTTCCAGAGAATACTAGAAAAAAAAAAAAAAAACCTCCATTTTATGAGAGATGCACATTATTCACAGTGATAGAATGGCAGCTTTCTAGTCAACATCCTTTCTCCTTACAATAGAACCCCAAAGGTGTTGAAATAGCAATGGACGGAGGGAGGAGACATGGCCTTCAAGCGCCTCCATCCAAGTACAGATTGTTGTGTTACACTCCTCTGAGGACTTTTTAAAAGAGGGCTGACTTAGCTCGCCTTAGGCTGCACTGTAGAAAGTAATCCTAATGTCATGACTACAACTGTTGAAGTCCTTTTCGGAGCCTGAAGATAAGATGTATCATTGTGTGCCTACTTTTAAATCTTTCCTTTACTCTTTGTAAACAACATGAATTTACTGTCTTCTTCCCTCCTTCCCTCGCTCTTCTTTTCCTTTTTTAGCATGTCTAACATAATATGTGTGTGTGTGTGTGTGCATATATATACATGTGTACACTTATACAAAGCATTGTAAAAGTGATTTGTTTTCCTCATGTAACCAGAAATCCGCGACTACAGTTGTGGCCTGAAGATGTCTTCAGTGCTTCGGACAATCTACCTATGGTGTCTGAGTCTCTGAAACGTGACTTTTATCCTCCAGTGTAATACGGCATCTACCTTATAAGCATCATAAAAATATTTTAAAAGATAAAAGGGAGGGCCTAAGTTAAAGGGAAATGATAGCTGAGTGTCCCTTTTAATCTAGGAATAAACAGCTCTCCTGTGAGGTCTGCCCTATAACATATTATTAACCAGAAAAGTGTCACTTAGCCCACGTAAATGGGCATCACCTGGGGGACATCAAGTGTTTGGCTGGGCACATTACTAAACTAGAAGTGGGTTTCAAACAGTTAAAAAAAAGAGGTGGGCAGACTGAAATTAAGTGGGCATCCAGCCCTGCCTCCATCCTCTGCCTCAATATCTGATCCTCACTTAATTTTATGTAACAAGACAAAGTGATTGGAATATTTAATATTTAGCTAAAATTAGACAAATGGATAGGAATTTCAAAACTGGAAAAAAGTCATGGAATTTCATTAATGGCTTTAATTATCGTTACGTACAGACCATTTGGCAAGACTTTTAAAGAAATTACATTAGTGTGCATGGTGGCATTCAGATTGTTATATTTATTTAGCATTAAATGAACATTCTACCTCAATTTATTAAAAGAAAACTAGCATAACTTTTCTAACTTCCCAGTGAAATCTTTGACTATTATTATATTCTTAACCCAATGTCCTTGTTATATTTCCCTCAGGCGTTTAGCCATTTTGTTGCATCTCACAGCAGCAATCATTCTCTATTCCATAAAAAAAAAAAAGAAAGAAAAAAATTTTACAAGCAGGACAAACGGTTCCATAAATTAAGAGGAATACCTGCCCATGCTGAAATAATGCATTTCTTTCTTATTTATACTTTTGTGATGTATTTGTCTTGGAATCGCAGTCTCATTTCTTTCTTAAATTTATAGCTTTTTATTAACGGGTTAAAAAAAATCTGGTAGACACCTAGAATATCAAGAAGCAAGGAATTTATAAGGAAAACGCATATTTCAGAAATGAATGTTTCCTCAAAACATGTATCTCATCCTAAAATATTCCTGAATATTTTTAATAGAATAAGATTTTTCTCCCAACACACTTTTGAGTAACTGTGTGTGTATAAATTGCCATGTAGTTGAGGATTTTTTATTGTTTTTCTAGACCTAATAATCTCATTGCCATAATACATTCTTTTCATTTCAGAAAAAAAGTTTTCTAAAATTAATCTAATTCTATTCCTGACATCTGCTGAAGGAAACTAATTTGTAGAAACAATAGTATAGCAAAAATAACTGACATTTTGTGTTTCAACAAACTTTACGTATTTTATATGATTACATATTTTCTCACATGTTAAAGTGAGGCAGCTGTATCAGAATGGTGAAGCGCTTTCATCTTTTCACACTAAAATTATGTAATTATTGATAGAGTAAGGAATGGAACCCAAGTGCATTCCACAAGCTAGAGACTTTAATAAGCCATGTAAAAATTGGCTTCCACTTATTTGTGGAAGTTAAATATTTAAGATTTATTTTCTTTTTTACATAAATACCTGCTAAATATCAAGAAAAAAATATCAAAGTCCAAATGTTACCCAATATTTTCAGAACATTTGTGGCTTAAGAACTTTAAGATTATGAAGTATATCTCTCACAGTATTCTAAGAAAACCCTCTTGGCAAAAGCCAATACTAATTTATATTTTTGTAGATGTATAATTAATATCTCTGAACTTGTGTAGTTTCTCTGCAAATGGATCAGACTTCATTCATAAATATGCATTAAGCAACTACTGTATGCCAGGACCTGTGCTTATTGAAAAAGTGTTTCAGTCATAAAAATAAAATATCCAGGTATGCAGGAAGAAAAATATGAAGTGAAAATTAGTTATGCATTTATTTCATATAACTTTTCAAAAATAAAATCTTGAATGTTTTTTGTCTATTCCAATTTCAGATTAAATGCAGAGTTCACATTATAGAGAAGACTTAGAAAAATCATTCCAGTATGAGAGAACCATGAGTTCTTCCCCATTTCTTCATTCAACAAGTATTGCTAAAAGTCTACTAGAAATATCCAGTTGATTAAGCAGACACATCAATAAAAAGACACATGCTGTTGGCCTCAAGCATTTAAAATTTAGCAGTTAGAAAAAGTGATTACAATACGAAGCAAAATGGGAGGTAGAATTACGTTTCCGACAGGTGTCCAGTAGGGAAGAGGAGAAGGAGAAAGAATGAATGTTGTCTCTGGGTCTTCAGAAAAGTGTTTTCCCTATTTGATCTTCATAATGGACTTGCAAAGTGCACTTTCTTATTCCCATTTTATTGCTAAGGAAAAGTGCAGAGATTCACTAATTTACAGGGTCTATGTTGAATTATATCTGGAGACATTGGGCAACAACATATTCCCACTGCCCTTGTGCCCTCCACCTCTACCCTCCCCCTGAGTTTGACCTACATTGATCATAAAGTATCTGCCTGGCAAACCCTTGTTGAGTTATATCACTTGAATTTGGGGTGGCTGTTTACAGTACCTATGATATTCTTTTTTTCTTTTTTTTGAGACAGAACCTCAAGCTGTCCCCCTGGGTAGAGTGCCATGGCATTAAGCTCACAGCAACCTCCAACTCCTGGGCTCAAGCGATTCTCTTGCCTCCGCCTCCCAAGTAGCTGGGACCACAGGCGCCCACCACAACGCCCGGCTATTTTTTGGTTGCAGCCGTCATTGTTGTTTGGCGGGTCCGGGTTGGGGACTCGAACCTGCCACCTTAGGTGTACGTGGCTGGCGCCTTAGCCGGTTGAGCTATAGGCGCAGAGCCCCCACTTTGAACTTTTTAAACAAATAATTTAATTAATGATCTTTAAAACTTTTTGTAGCCCACCTAAGATCCTCTCAGGACACACCAGTGTGCCGTGACACAATGGTTGAAAATCACATCTATGGCCTCAGATCATCTCTAAAATGTTTCATACATAATGTCTGGCATTCAAATAAAAAAATTACTACTGACCAGGACACAATACAAAATGACCAAAACCAAGAGATAATAAAAGCAGACTCACATAATATTTAGATATTAGGATCATCACAAATAGTGTTTGAAACAATTGTGATTAATATATTCAAGAAGTTAGATGAAAAAATAGAAAATTGTATAATTTCCCATTCTGCAGAACTGTAAGTTTAAAACAATCAGACAGAAATCTTAAAACTGGAAAATACAATAACTGAAATGAAGGACCAAGAAGATACATTTGATTCAAAATTATTAAATACAGCTGAGGACAGGACTGGCCAATCAGGCCACAATACAAGGTGTCCCTACAATCACCATAGATAAGGAAAATGGGAAACTGCAGTCAAATGGACTTTTATATGCAAAATACTCTACGAAATTTTAAAAGAAGTGGCCAACAGGTAGAGAATACTCTCTAAATATTTTATAAAATTAAATAATGAATATTTTGTAAAAAGGTAACTTTAGCTATAATTTCTCATGTTCCCTATGTGTAGGGACTTTAAGGACATCCTGCAAAATAGCCAGATTGAATCATGAGGGAAAAAAGTATGAAAATGTAGAAAAGAGCTTAAAATATATATGAGATATGTATGTTAGTGAGAAAAAACTAATATACATGTAATTAGAATTACAGAATTATGAGATTAAAAAAGACTTGAAGGGCTAATGGCTGAGAACTTTCTAAAACTGATGACAAAATCAAGCCACATATTCAAAAAGCATATGAACCTTTAACAGGAGCCAGATAGACATATATCCTTTAAAGGAGATTTTTGTTTGGTTTTTTGGTTTGTTTTTTTTTTTTTGAGACAGAGCCTCAAGCTATCCCCCTGGGTAGTGCCATGGCATCACAGCTCACAGCAACCTCCAACTCCTGGGCTCAAGCGAGTCTCCTGCCTCAGCCTCCCAAGTAGCTGGGACCACAGGCGCCCGCCACAATGCCTGGCCATTTTTTTTTGGTTGCAGCCATCATTGTTGTTTGG
>CAUYTI010100140.1:0-10485 GCA_963575145.1 Galago senegalensis
TAGCCCATATCACAAAATCCCAAAACCAGAGATGCTGGCGTGGATGTGGAGAAAAGGGAACACTCCTACACTGCTGGTGGGAATGTAAACTAATACGTTCCTTTTGGAAAGACATCTGGAGAACACTTAAAGAACTAAAAATGATTTAACTCTTAAGACATTCTGTTTAGCACATCTGCCTTATCTTTTTTTTTTTTTTATCACTGCCAATTATGACTTAGGGCTGGGACAATGTGCTTTGTCTAATGAGTATTGTTTTTGGTACTCAGGGCCAACAGTGATTCTGGGCTTTTTCCCGTAGAAAGCAGATAACAAAACCCTACACATATGTGGAATTGATTATAACTGTGCAATTCCTTATCCACTACCCTCAAATACGTGTAAGGTCTATTAAAAACCAAAGGGAGTGTTTTGTTTTGCTCTTTTTGTGTGCATTTGTGTCAAAAATTTTTTGACAGCAAATCCCAAACTGAGGTAACAGGAGGCCACTGAAGGGTCCCAGTGGTTTTGGAAGAGGGATTGTGGATTTGTCTAACATAGTGGTTTTAAGGTGTTTAAAAGAATGGCTTAGATTTACTAATGACTATATGGATCCATCTCAAACACATACATTTTAAAATGAAAACAAGATAAAGAAGAATATGTTACACAGCACAGTCCTTTCCTGGATAAATTATAGCTCACATAATCCCTTAAAAATATTGTGAGGGAGAATGTTGTAAGTAAATCTATGGAACCATAAGCTGAAGGACTGATTAAATAATCTCATAGGGTGCTGTCCATGGAGGAGAAGAACAGCATGGACGATGGAGAGGCAGACAGAACGCCAACCTCAAAGACAGGCCATGTGAGGACCCAGATGAGAGGGAACCATGCCCAGATGAGTATTCTGTGGCTACTCATGGGCATGCCAGAGTCAGCTTTTTCCCTTTGTAAGGCACAGTTGTGTACATCTCTTTCTAGCTTAAAATCCTCTAAGGTGGTTGTATTTACACCATGGTAAATGGCAAATACCATGAGTCAAGATCCTTGTTTGTTTTTTGAAATCTGGTCATTAAATATGTATCTGCACACTCTGATGATATCATTCCAATGCTGCACACTTCTATTCCCAAAACAGTCATTGGAAATAGAGGATGATCCTGATTCTTTACAGTAATCACTCAATGATGTCTGACTGCACACTTGGACTGGAAAGAGTAAAGGGGGTGGTGGGAGAGCTTCCCCCCAAGGACAAAAGCTGAACTTCACACGTCTGGACTCTTTAGATACCTGTGCAACTGCACTCTATTCTCAGTGGGAGGGACAATAAAAAAGCCTCCAATGAAACGTCACATTAGATGGCCCCTGGCCACTCTCTGGCTTTCACTGCCACTTCCTCTCACCCTGTTTTTCTTTTTTTTTTTTTAATTCCTATTTTATCTCAGTATTATCCCTGCACCAAATAAATATGCTCTATTTACAGACACTTGAGAGGCCTGCAGAATTGAAGAGGGGAGGCCAAAGGAAGAAATGGAGCTGCCCGTCTTTGGTAGGAGGAGCCATTCAGAATCTCCAGAAGCCTTTTGAACAACATATACAGTTGACCCTAGAGCAGGTGGGTTAGAATTGAGACGGTCTACTTGTGCACTCATCTTCTTCTCCCTTGGGCTCCTCAGGACAGCGAGATGAGCCCCTCCTTTCCCTCCTTCTTCTCAGTCTACTCAACAGGAGGAAAACGAGGATGAAGAGAGGATCTTACTCTGATCCACTGAATGAATAGTAAATATTTTTAATGTTCTTTAAGATTTTCCTAATAACATTTGCTTTTCTTTGGCTTACTTTATTGTAAGAATATAGTATATGAGGGCCGTTCAGAAATACACATTGTTAATATGATTTTTCATAGTACATGGATGGATACTTTGTGGACAACCCTCATATAATACGTATAACATGCAAAATGTATATTAATTTACTGCTTGTGGTATTGGTAAGTCCCCAGTCAACAGTAGGGCTATTGAGTTTTGGGGAGTCAAAAGTTCTATGTGGATTTTCAATGGTATGGGGAGGTCAGCGGTCCTGACATCAGCATGGTCTAAAAGTCAACTGTAGTATCTATTTAAGATATAAATTCAAGGGACAGTGTAAAAGAGTGGAATGTTATGTGTCCTTCTTTAATAAATACTTTTACAAGCAAGGTATATAGTAGATAAAGCCCTCTAAGGGATCACTCACAATGGCCTTTATTGGTGTACTATAATTTCCACCAAATGTCTCCCTTTGCTTTTACAAGTGAGGCAATTTTCCTGGGTTGAGCAAAATAAATGGAAATTCAGTCTCCGATAAAGGCATTGCACACACATAGATGTTTGCATGCAAGCCGCTGAGTATGCATGCTGTATTACTGTTTGTTCTGAGAGATTCTCCTCTCAAGATCATCTTGCAGGAAGAATCAGGCTAATGAGAGTTGGGACTTGGGGATGGAAAACTAAGAGGAGCAAAACAGACTTTTGCAGACAGGAGGGAAGATACTGGAACCCAGCGTGGTTAACCACCTGAAGAGTTTGCAGAATTTCCACTTGCACTCAACTGAGATTGCTAGTGAGATTCATATTGCTCATGGAAATCTTAGCAACGTGGTTCTTCCCTGGTTTCCCTGGCCCCTTCCTGAATTTGAAAACTTCTGAGAAATATGTGTTCTAGGCACAGTCTTATTGCCTTGATTTCTGTCCGGCTTCTACTCCAGTCACATTCCTGGGATGTAGAAATATAGCTATAATCAGTCGGGCTTTCCCCCACCCCCACCACAGGGAGGTGGTTAAACATAAGAAAACTTTCTTCAACTAGAAACAGCTCTCTGGTAACCCATCTTTCGACAGGAACCAAAGTGTTTTATAATTTCTCATTATGCGAGTGAATTAAAACAAATAATTAACACAAATCTGAATTACGAGCTTGTCTTCCAGAGGGGACCTTCAATAAAGTTAAAATATAGACAGTCAAATAAAAACCCAGGGAGATGTTGAAGAACTAAGAAAAGGTACTGAAAGGGAAGGTCATTACAAAAGTAGAAGCTTGCAGATAGTTCCAAGCTAAGCTGGAAGGTTGGCTGCTTAGATTTGCTTCCAAGAGACTGGTATTATTTTATTTTTTTAACATTTAATGTTTAATTGTTTTCCCTTAAGAAAAGAATCAACACGTTCTTAAAGAAAGGTAAGAAAAAGCTGAATACATTATTGCTAAAAATTAAAATGTTCATTGTGGTTTTGTGCAGAGTGAAGAAATAACTTGTTAAAAAATTTACATTCAGGAATGCATATTTTAAACCTTTTTTTCCAAAGGCCTCACTATCATATCAGGACTTCATTAATCTAAGGTTTATGAAATAGGTAATATTTCAAAATTGTAATACATAAAATAGTCTCCGACACCCAACATTTGCATATAAATAGAAAAGAACTCAGACCCACAGTATTGGGGAAAAATGATTTTCTACATTTTTCATACAATTTTCACTAAATTAGCCTTTAAAAATGTCCTTGTCATGTAGATTGATTTTCTTTTACTTCCTATTTAAACAACGAAAATGAATTTTTTTTCCCCCAAAGAAATTGCTGCAAGAGACAGTGGAACTCATTGATAACCTTCATTACTAAATGCTAAACAAATAAATAGAAACCTGTAAAATGGTGATGTTCCCTGCACTTTATTTCACTGTTCAGAGCTGTATTCATTGATTCACTCCCCGCCTGTGCATCAGAGTCTAGTCACCCAGCCAGGCCCCCGGGGGCTCCTTGCTTCCTTCTGAATAACTCACCTGGGTGCTTTTTGGAAAATGTTCTTTCTCCGTGTTCACATTCTCTGATGGTTACAATTCTGTAAGGGTTAAAAAACTGGGCAGCCAAGACATGTGCCCCGTTTATCACAGACTGCCGTAGGAAGCTTTAGCCTGATCCCTCCCTTTTCATGCTCAGGGTGGTAGTTGTACAGCTTGGTCAATGGCCCTCCCTGTATTAATTTTCCATCTCTGCTGTAAACGCAGTGACTTGAAACAACATGGGTTTGTTGTTTTCTGGGTTCTGTGGGTCAGAAGTCCTGGTGGGCTCTCCTGGCTCCCCCGTGGTGCTGGGCTTTGCTCTTCCCTGGAGGTCTGCGAGGGAGTATGCTTCCAGTTCCTCTGGCTTATTGTCTGAATCCAGTTCTCTGTGGCTGTGGGGGAAGATGTCCCCATTTCTGTCAGCCGCAAAACCTTCTCTGTTTCCAGGTTGCCTGAAGGCACGAGAACTGGATGTCTCTGAGAGGACCCTACAGACCTAGGATGGAGAATCCAGGAGTGGCAGCCTTGATGGACTGAGCACCAGGGATTTCCTTGATTCTACTAAACAGCATCACCCCAGGGTACCAGAGAACCCTACAAGAGAGGGAAGACAGCCCTCCAGAGTCCCCAGACTGGACTTCCTGCCAACCATTTCAGTGGCAGCTGAGCTGAACTCCCTTGCATTAGAAATATTAAAAACTGTGGCCTTTGTTGCACTTTGAGGGCCTGATACTTGTGTATCTGCCAAGGGACTAAAGCCCACCCCCCTGGGCAGGGGGCCAGCTGCATGCATTTTATGTCCTCAGGTGCTGGAAACAAACTGGCAAAAGCACACTTTCCTGTCCTCCTTCTAACTGGGACCCTGCCCTTTCTCCCTGCAAAATCCAACTTTTACTTCAAGAGGTCTTTAGAAATCAAAGACTCTTTTTCTACTTTCTGAGCACAGTTGATAGAAAGTAGCCGTCTGCAAGGGAGGTGTAAAAGCAGCTCATTCTCTCTCCTGCTCTGTAAACAGGCAGTTCCTATCTAAGTCATGTCACCAGAATACACAGAAATGTCTCTCCTGGAAGCAATTCTCAACTCCAGGGACTCAGGCCAACAGCCTCACGGGAGCCTATAAAATGATCTCTGCTTGGCCTTCAGGCCAGGTGGAGCACCCTGGACTTACTGTCAAAATAGTCTAGAGCTTTTCCTGGTGATGCCAAGGATTGAAGTCAAAGTCCTGTAGGGTGAGCTCTCTCTACTCTCAGTGGACACCCTGGCACAGGCACTGAGATGCATTCTGCACCTCACTGCCTGTTATCTAGAACTGGGACCTAGAAATATTTTAGGGAAATAGCCTAAAACACAAGAGAACATTGTGGAAGGCTGTTTGCATCAAAAGCATCATTGTGTCTTGTTTGCAGTAAAACCTATGAAAGCGTGGAAAGAGCCACTGGTAACAGGGCGAGAAAGGAAGGTCTCAAGGAAGCTACTGCCTGGGAACTGCAGGCGCCCTTTCCCTGGATGCTGATACCTTGCAAAGGATAAGAACGTGCACTTTGAGAGTATGTGCCTGTGCTGGAATTCCAGCTTCCCACTCACAAGCTGTGTAGTCCTGGACAGGCCACACAACCTCTCTGAGCCTCAGTTTCACAGTCTATAGAATGGGTTTAATCATTGTGCGTTTATTGCTGTAAATGGCAAAACAAGTGAAGCTTGGTAAGGGGCTTAGAGCAATCCTGACAGGGCAAGAAGTATATCTATGCTTCTTTAAAACTGCATTTTATATGGCTGTTACCCAAACCTTTGATTTTGTTTGATAATATTAATGACCCTACAGCTCTTAAAATCAGCTTTATTATTGAAACTTCTCTTTTTAGAAAAATAACTGTGCTATTTTGAGAGTAAAACTCTCCAGCCTGATTCTGTAGGTTAAGCCAGGCTTCTGGATTTATGTAGGACAACCAGGGGACGAGGACTTTGGCCTGGCTCATCTGAAGCCAGGGGGTATTTTTGCTTTGGGGCATGGATGAGGTCAAGATCTTTGTTAAAGGCTATCTAACAAAGATAGGAAGCAGTTCCAAACTTATGCATTGTCACAGAAGTCAATATTCCATTGACGTCACCTGGCAGGGTGACATAGGGATAGGAAAATATTTGGATGGATGGAAAGTGCTAGATACGGGTGGTGATATTTACTCTCTGAGTATCATAAATTCACTTGGGAAAACCTATGGGGGTTGGTGGACTTAACCTCTTGGAAGCCTTGTTGAGTTACTCCCTGACACATCTCAGGGTGTTGGAGGGAGGCTTCAAATTCTGTCCTTGCTAAACATTTGAGCACTGGGCTTGTTATGCCCGGAATCTGGGATTTTCCCCACAGAACACTTGGAGACCGATTCTGATGCAACCAGCAAGAGGCCCTTTATTGCAGACTCCAGTCTGGGCCATCCACACCTGATGCAGCAGGAGATAGAGCGGCCCTGACCTTAAGATGGCGGGGGATTTTATGGGGTACAGAAGCAAGAAAGGGGGGTATCTGGGGGGTCTACTTGGTGTGGCTTGATTGGTTTAGGGGTTGCTAAGGCCTTGGGCAGCTTGCAGGTGGCTTAAGCAACGGCTGTGCAACCAGGGGTGGAGGAGGCAGCAGGATGCGTTTTTGTGGGTTGCCAGTGGAGGGTGGGGTAGAGGAGTGAGGAACATAGCTTATGCGGTAAACAACAAAATGGCGGCACCCCAAGATGGCGTTGGTCTGGTTCTTACAGGCTCTGTCCAAATGTTTGGCTACTCTGCAAGCAAAGAGCTATCCATTGTGCTGAAAAGGAAATTTTCCAAACAGGAAAATAGCACACACCTTTGAAGATGCAGGATTCCCTGTCTGTAACTGGTTCAAGCACACCCTGTTCAGTTACAAGGGACTGTCATGATAATAAGATAATACTATGATAACTACTCCATATTTTCATGCTACAGTTAGCATAAGAATTTCCATACATGAGGTTCTCCTAATTCGTTATCTCTTATCTCTGATCATGCTGATGTCTAGTTTTGCTTATGACTAATGAGTACAATAGAAATACATTAAATCAAGACTCTCATATGACGAGAAAAATATGTTGGAAGGTCCCGAGAAGCACTAAAATAAAATATTTAATCTTGTTTCTCTTCGTTCTTACCACACTCCGGCCCCAAATCCACACTTCTTGTTACATGGGCGTTTGAAGCTGCATCAGAAGGGGATCAACTAAATTTGTTTCTCTTGAGCCAAATGATTTCTGACATGAATTATGCATCATTCGTGTGGGCTACGGAGCCTAAAAGTACAAATAAGTAAATGTCACCTCGGAGTTTTCCTCAAAGAGCATTCTTATTTGAAACACAGTATAGACATAAATACTGAGACTATTTTTTAAATGTCAAAGAATGCAAAATTTACTCTTCTTACATACAAATTCCCTCTCTCTGTCCTTCTCTTGGTTTCTCTTAATCTTCTGGATCTCTGTGCAGTATTCATGAAGATTAGCACTGGTGAATGAGCTTAGAAAATTTAGTAATTTTTGTTTCATGATGTCTAAATGTGAGCATTGGGTTTGACTTATGAACGAAATGGCAACCTGCTAGAACTGGAGGAAAAGGAGGTGTGTTCACCATATCTGCAATGGACCATCAGTACCTGCCAAACTAATTAGATGAAATCCAGCTTTCCATACAGCACAAGTGAAATGTAAATTCTAAGTCCTTGGTTTTGCTAGGAATACTGGAATGAAAAAAAAATCCCAATATTTGAGAGAGATGTTTATTATCATAAGCTTAACAGTCAAAATGTCATGCCATGGCTTCTCATTATTTTTGCCCCTAAGGATTTTGATTGATTTGAGTTCCATTCCCTTAGGAGGATAATCTCTGAGCAAATGCTATTGGCAGGTGAAATGGCTGGTATGTTTCACAGGGCAACTGCAGTTTGGAAAGCAGGATGCTAAGTCATTGGATGTTCACTCCAGAAATGGGCTGATAGCATCTCACAAACCAAGAGGGCCAGAAACCTGGTTTTGGACAGAGATTGGTTTTGGTAGTGCAAGTCTTTATAAGGAGCCATTTCCATCTAGGCACTTGTAAGGAGAGGGGTACAACAATCCCTGAGGTTTGAAATCACCACCAGTTTTTACTTTTCCATCTGCAAGCTAACTAGATGCTGGAAAGAGGCTCTGAATAAGAGTATCACTGGCTGTGGCCAGGGGGCAACAAGATGAATAAAACACAGTCATCTGACCAAATAGCTCTGCTCCTTCTTCTGGAACCCATCAATGAACCTGCTCTTTGGTTTTGGGGGTGGGAGTCATGGAACAGATCGTGGGTATAAGTTTTGTGGGAGAGGGCAACATTGGTCCTTGTTTTCTTAATGTTGTGTTTTTAAACAATGATTATCCAAAGCAGTCAAACTGAACAGATTAGAAATCAATTTGGATCCACTTCTCTTTCTCAGAACAGTCTGTTTTCTTCCTCCAGTGTGTCTAGGCACTCAGCATCTCATTTCCAGTCCCAGCCTCCACCCAGAGGCCATCCTCATTCTGGGCTGACTTCTCTTTCCTGAAACTCTGGCCCTTTCAGTCTGCAGTGCGTCATTTAAGGGCAGATGTGCTTGCTCCCTGGAAATCCTGCTCTCCCAGTGGGGTCGTGGCTGACATGAAGGACGGGAACGTGTTTTCTATCCCTTCATTTCACTCCTTTCGATGTCTGCTGGGGCACATAAGGTGCTGGGAAAATGGCATCGTTCGTTGACAGGTTTGAACCTGAGACAGTAATCGGATCCACGTGCAACTGGATTTAATTAGGTGGGAAGAATCTGAAGACCCAGAAGCCCAGCCTGGGAGGCAGGACACTGACCACACTGACATCCAGGCCCCTCACCTACAAGCGAGTATTGGGGTGTGGACCACAACACAACCCCTTCTGACCATAAACCATTGTGATCCTGTGGATACTTCTTGAATAAAAGGATTCGACGAAGATGAAGTGTATGTGTGTGTCTGTCTGTCTCAGGGGTGGGGAGAGGGGTGGCAATATTATTACTATTAACCATTAGATAGTTAAAAGCCAGAAGTCAGTGGCACATGTTGTGAAATGGATGATCCAGTACCTTAGTGTCTGAAATGATTAAAAAGCTACAAATTATTAATAGCAAACAAGAACAATCAAAATCGTGCCCACTGGCAGGCCTGTCACAGGGTTGCAGAGGTTTGCAGGGTTAGCTCCAGGTGCTGAGTTTAGGGACAATGAGCTCTTGCTGAGTCTAGTTTTAGGGTACAAAACATTGGCTAGCGGTGGGTGATCCTGCAGCATCTAGGAATGTAAAATGTCATCCACCTCACTCTTCTGTTAATCCCTAAGGATTCTTTTTCTTCATTTCCTCTTTTATTCTATTTCTTTTGGAAATAATATTAAATGTACTTTTTATAGTTAAATTAAACTCTCTGACAGTCACCTTCATGGTTCTGAGTTTTGACAAAAGTATACAGGTGCATAATTACTACCATAATCAAGAAACGGAAAGGTCTCATCATTCTCCCCAAGTTCCCCTGTATCACATTGAACTCAGCCTCTCACCCCACCTCCAGGGCCAGATACCCGCAGATACCCTTTTTGTCTCCATAGATGTACTTTTTTCAGAATGTCATAGACGGAATCATAGATGGAAGCTTTTGAGTCTAGCTTTTTTCATACATCACAAAGTGTTCTGATCTACGTTTTTATGTGCATTTGCTTTTTATCGCTGAATAGTAGTTCATTGTCTACACACCCTGCAGTTTGTCCATTTAGTGCATAAAGAACACATGGGTGGTTTCCAATCTTGTGTGATTATGAATAAAGCCACTATAAACATTCACCTACAGGTTTTTGTGTGATCACGTGTTTTCATTTTTCGGGTAAATGTCTAAAATGGAATCACTGGGTTGTAGGGAAAGTGCATGTTGAACTTTATAGAAACCACCAAAATAATTTCCAAAGTGCCTAAACTGCTGTGCATACAGCAGTTCCAGAAAGGGTGAGAGTCCTAGGCACTGTGTCCTCCCAGAACTGGGCATTGCCATTAAACAATGACAACATTCTAATAAAGGCCCAGTAGCATCTCTTTTTGATTTATTTTGCTTAACCCTGATGACCAATAATGATAAGCATTTTTCATATGCATGTATCTTTTTTATTAGAATGTCCAAATATTTTGCCCATTTTTATTATTTTTGTTTTCTTTTTTTTTTTTTTTTGCAGTTTTTGGCTGGGGCTGGGTTTGAACCTGCCACCTCTGGTGTATGGGGCCGGTGCCCTACCCTTTTGAGTCACAGGCGCTACCCCCTTTTATGGTATTTTGACAGTTCTTAATATTCTCTGGATACAAATCCTTTTCAAATATCCTTTGGCATACATTTTCTCCCAGTCTGTGTCTGATCTCTTTCTTTCTTTCCTTCTTTAATTTCTCTCTCTTTTTCTTTCTTTCTTTCTTTCTTTCTTTCTTTCTTTCTTTCTTTCTTTCTTTCTTTCTTTCCTTCCTTCCTTCCTTCCTTCCTTCCTTCCTTCCTTCCTTCCTTCCTTCCTTCCTTCCTTCCTTCCTTCCCTCCCTCCCTCCCTCCCTCCCTCCCTCCCTCCCTTCCTTCCTTCCCTTCTTCCTTCCTTCCTTCCCCTCCCCTCTCTCTCTTTCTCTCTCTCTC
>CAUYTI010100141.1:0-12736 GCA_963575145.1 Galago senegalensis
CCAGCTACTTGGGAGGCGGAGGCAGGAGACTCGCTTGAGCCCAGGAGTTGGAGGTTGCTGTGAGCTGTAATGCCATGGCACTCTACCCAGGGGGACAGCTCGAGGCTCTGTCTCAAAAAAAAAAAAAAAAAAAAAAAAAAAAAAAAAAATAAAAACACGCCCCCAAAGCCAAAATACAACGTGGGTAAATTTATCAGAATCTTATTGCATATCATAAAGTAGCATTTCTCAAACTGCAATCTGGAATTTCTGCATGAGAATACCTGTGATGCTTTTTAAAATTGCAGCTTTTTGGAATAGAGTTAAGGAACTTGAATTTTTAATTTCCTTTTAAGGAAAAGATGGACAATCAGACTACATAAACATTTTAAAACTCAGTAAAAATTACACACACACAAAAAAACCTAGGAAAGAATACCTTAAACACTTAAAAATGGCTAACTTTCAATTTTCAAATCATTTATAGAATCAAGACAAAGTACAAAATTAAAACAAAAAGGAATATATCAACTCAATTAGAAAAAAACCCTCTCATCATACATTCTCTATAAACTGATGAATCTACCCATGTTTTCTTCATGTATTTTGGTATTGTTTGCTATGTATTTTTATTAAAGTTGCCCTTTAGAATTAACCTCACCCATATAGAGGGCTGGCATTTGTCCTAGGAATGCCCTGCCTGATAAAGAGTGTGTTTGCCTGGGGCCTTTGACCTGTGGACAGTTAACGTGATTTATGCTGGGTATGACCCAGTATTGGTTCACACCTATTGTTCAGCACCTCTTGGACTCTGCCCTATGTGTCTATTCAATTATATTCTTTCCCTGTAATAAACCATACCTGTTGAGTCTGACAGCTTTTAGTGACTTCTTTGAGTCCTTCCTGTGAACTCTTAAACCTAAGAGTGGTTTAGGGAACACACTGACCTTGCAATTAGTGTCAGAAGTGAGGACAGCTTTCAGCAGTGTACCCTCTAATTCACAGGTGACTAAACTTTTGAAGTTTATGACAGAGATGAGGATAGTGCTGGAAACTAACTCTAACTCTTGCAAAATTCTTTGATTACAAAAATAAAGTCACATTATGAAGAATTTGGAATGTTTTCTCCAACCATCCAATTAAAAGAGCCTCTTGAACTGAACACCCCCCCTCCCCCGCCTTGTCCTCTGCTTTTCCTTCCCAGCAAGAATTGCTCACTGCCCAGCATTGTTACATCTGCTTACCATGTCCCCTCTTCTCTTCCCAGCTGAACGTCCAGCATCTTGAACAGAGGCTGGCACATAAGAGCACAACTAAAATTTTTTGACTAGCATACTGTTACTACACACCAGCAGCATTTCTCCAACTACTCCTTTCTTTTCTTCCTCATTTCCCACAGGAACAAGGGCCTTTTTTGCTACTAAAAACAAGACAAGGGCCAGGCCCAGTGGCTCAGGCCTATAATCCTAGCACTCTAAGAGGTCAAGGTGGGCTGATCACTTGGGCTCATGAGTTTGAAACCCGCCTGAGCAAAAGCAAGACCTCGTCTCCACTAAAAATAGAAAAACTGAAGCAAGAGGATCTCTCTCTTTTTTTTTTTTTTTTTTTTTTTTTTTGACAAAGCCTCAAGTTGTTCCCCTGGGTAGAGTGCTATGACATCACAGCTCACAGCAACCTCCAACTCCTGGGCTCAAGTGAGTCTCCTGCCTCAGCCTCCCAAGTAGCTGGGACCACAGTGCCTGCCACAACGCCTGGCTATTTTTTTTTTGGTTGCAGCGTCATTGCTGTTTGGTGGGCCCGGGCTGGATTCAAACCTGCCACCTTAGGTGTATGTGGCTGGTGCCTTAGTCACTTGAGCCACAGGTGCCGAGCCACAAGAGGATCTCTTGAGCCAAAGAGTTGGAGGTTGCTGTGAGCTATGATGTCACAGCACTCTACCCAGAGCGACAGCTTGAGACTGAAAAACCCAATTCTGTACTTAAAAAGTCAGTTCAGGGCAGCACCTGTGGCTTAAAGGAGTAGGGCACCAGCCCCATATACGGGAGGTGGTGGGTTCAAACCCAGTCCCGGCCAAAAACTGTGAAAACAAACAACCAAAGACCAGTCAGTTCAAATGGAGTTTTTTCTAAGAATGAATAGGCAAGGACACTTAATTTTACCTTCCCAGCTCAGTGTGGTGGCTCACATCTGTAATCCCAGCACTTTGGGAGGCTGAGGTAAGCAGATCACCTGAGCTCACCAGTTTGAGACCTCATCTCTAAAAAATAGCTGGGCATTGGCACTCTGCCAAGGGTGATATAATAAGATTGGCTCGGCACCTGTAGTTCAAGGGGCTAAGGGGCCAGCCACATACACCAGAGCTGGGGGGTTCGAATCAAACAGCAAACAGCAATGACAACTACAGTCAAAAAATAGCCAGCATTGTGGTGGGCACCTGTAGTCCCAGCTACTTGGGAGGCCGAGGCAAAAGAATCGCTTAAGCCCAAGAGTTGGACGTTGCTATGAGCTGAGATGCTACAGCACTCTACCCAGGGTGACAGCTTGAGGCTCTGTCTCAAAAAAAAAAATAAAAAAGAAAAAAATTTGGGTGTTGTGGTGGGCACCTGTAGTCCCAGCTACCCCAGAGGCTGAGGGAAGAGAATCACTTGAACCCAAGATTTAGAGGTTGCTATGACCTATGACGCCACAGCACTCTACTGAGGATGAAAAAGTGAGACTGTCTCAGAAAAAAAAATAATTTTTTTTAACCTTCCTACCCATTCTTAAAATAATTATCTTTGTATAAAATATCCATTTACTAGATTTTCACTGGAATTCTGTTCATTTCTATTGTAATACTTCACAGTGCACGCCAATAATCTCAGGTTGTACCTCAAGATTGTTTCTTAATTCTTTTGATCACAAAAATATCTCAAAGAATAGTTTCTAATGAATAAAAAAAGGTCCTAAATTACAAAGGCTATACAGCAAACCAAGTGTAAGCTTCAGCTCTCCTTTTCCCTAGAAAGGAAAAGGAATCTGTAATGTATAAACCTCCTTCTGAGGATTAACAGGCTTACTAAAGAAATTTAGGCAGGGTGGGCGTGGTGGCTCAGGCCTGTAATCCTAGCACTCTGAGAGGTCAAGGTGGGTGGGCTACCTAAGCTTAGTGGTTGGAGAACAGCTTAAGCAAAACCAAGACCCTGTCTTTACTAAAAACAGAAAAAACTAGCAGAGTGTTGTGGCTGGTACCTGTAGTTCCACCTATTCTCACCTACTCTCACCTACTCTGGAGGCTTGAGCCCAAAAGTTTGAGGTTGCTGTGAGCTAGGTTGATGCCATGACACTCTAGCCTGGGCAAGAGAATGAGATTCTGCCTCTTAAAAAAAACCAAAATCACACTTGTAATCCCAGCATTCTGGGAGGCTGAGGCAGGTGGAGAGCTTGGCTCAGGAGTTAGAGACCAGCCTGA
Source organism: Galago senegalensis (assembly GCA_963575145.1). Lineage (NCBI taxonomy): Eukaryota > Metazoa > Chordata > Mammalia > Primates > Galagidae > Galago > Galago senegalensis. Next base: position 3,431 of record CAUYTI010100141.1, read on the forward strand.
GCAAGAGTGAGAACCCCTTGACCACCCCTCTAAAAACTAGCAGAGCGTTGTGGCAGGCACCTTAGAGTCCTACTACTTGAGAATCTGAGACAAGAGGATCACTTGAGCCCAAAAGTTTGAGGTTGCTGTGAGCTATGACGCCACAGCCATCTACCAGGGGCAACAAAGTGAGACTGTCTCAAAAAAAAAAAAAAAAAGAAAGAAAGAAAAATTTAGACTTGAAAGATAACATATAGTTAATATTAGATAACGTTTGATCATTAATAAAGAGACAGCACAGAGGGAAGAAAAGACGTAAAAGATGTCTTCATGCAAGTTACTTTAAACAACTTAGATTAGGCCTTACATTTCACTGTATTTACTTGAAGAATAGCTTAGAAGAAAATCAATTCAAAACAATTAAAAATTCCTATTTAGGCGGCACCTATGGCTAAAAGGAGTAGGGCGCCAGCCCCATAACCATATATCAGAGGAGGCAGGTTCAAACCCAGCCCTGGCCAAAAACCGCAAAAAAAAAACCCCAAAAACCTATTTATCTAATGTAGACTCTTATCTCATACATATTAGATTATGTCTGTGATTTTAATACCATTTTTCTGAGGAAAAACTAAACTCATAAAATAGTCAGAATTTAGAGAAATTAATCAGGCATTAATTCTATTGTCAATTTAGGGCATTTTGGTTTCCTTTCACCAAAGGACTTCATTCGCCTAGTCCTTCATAGCACTTGTTCTGAAGAAAAGACCATGAAGGAAACATTTCTCCAAGATCATTAATATAAGGCATATACTGCAAATGGAACTATTCAATGAAATTTATCTTCATTTTATCAACCTAGGCATACTATTTTACACATCATATATAAAACTGAGAAATGGTGATTTAACAAAGTCTACTTTGTAGTCAATGGCAACAGTTTGTGCCAGTCTATAGCTTGGTTTAGTTCTTTTACCTGTCTTTAAAAGAAGCTGGCTTGGCTAGCATAGAAAACAACTGCAGTATTTGTTCAGTCAGTAGAATTGGGTCTTAACTTCATATTCCACTGTAATCATGTCATTCTTTGTTATAGTAAGAAAGAAAAGAGCTATTTTCTACATCACTGAATATCAGACATTATTAACGGACCACCAAGGCTGCCCACTAATCCTTGCTCAACGGAAACTGAAAGCACCAGTTAGGCTTTTGGGCTGTTAAAACCACCTTTTTTTTTTTTTTTTAAAGCTGCAACCTATCACAGAGAATAATCTAAAAGATTTTTCTCAACTCATTAAATTCACTCATTTTTACCGTGATTTAATCTTCATTAAGATGGTTTTGGGCATTCAGGAATTTAAGCATCAAGAATGAGTAAGCAGGGTGCCGGTCCCATATGCCAGAGGTGGTGGGTTCAAACCCAGCCCCAGCCAAAAATGGCAAAAAAAAAAAAAAAAAAAAAAAGAATGAGTAAGCAATATCCTAGAGACATCTCTGCTTCTTTCAAGGCTAACACCAGGACCCAGAAACACTTCCATCAGTTCCATATATGGCTCCGTCTCAAAAAAAAAAAAAAAAAGTAAATATCTGTATTCCTACACAAGCCTCAAAATTTTCTCCACAGGCACTTTAGAATCATCATAACAAAGATCTGCCAGCGTACCAACTGCCTAAATTTCTGTCTCCACCTCAAGTATGGTCACCAAGGTTCTTCAGTTACAAAACAAAATTAGGTCAAAGAGCTTAACATTTTTATTTCCTGAGACACGAGTTAAATTTAATTCTAGTCACACAGTGTCCTGAGCAGCACCAGACTAGCTCTCTAGGCACATTACCCTTCCCCTCCCCATTAAGCCCCTTCCATTCTAGGATAGGCACACTATCTTAAAATAACTGTGCACACTGCTAAGGCAGGAACCAAACACAAAAGCAATTTCTCCGCGCACACACAGAGTCAAATTTACAATTAGCTTCAAAAAGTAGATTGCTAATTTACTGTTAAAAGCTAATCTTCTCAGAATACATGCCTTACAATTTTATTCAAACAAATTTTCTCTAGGCAGAAATTAACCTCAAAAGCCAGACATTACCATATCATTTATACTTTTATTTTTTGTAGTCATTCACCCACTGGTACTAAGATAGATTTTATTTTTGCCAATACCCCAAAATAGGCCTTTACTAATATTACTGTGGTCCCTTGATTTCAGCTGACTCCTTCAATTTTTAGGCAATCAGAATTAAAATAGAAATATAATTTTTTTTTTTTTTGAGACAGAGCCTCAAGCTATCCCCCTGGGTAGAGTGCCATGGCATCACAGCTCACAGCAACCTCCAACTCCTGGGCTCAAGCGAGTCTCCTGCCTCAGCCTCCCAAGTAGCTGGGACTACAGGTGCCTACCACAACGCCTGGCCATTTTTTGGTTGCAGCCATCATTGTTGTTTGGCTGGCCCAGGCTGGGGATTCGAACCCGCCACCTTAGGTGTATGTGGCTGGCGCCTTAGCCGCTTGAGCCACAGGTGCCGAGCCAAAATGGATATTTTCTATGTGCCTAGCTACATAATAAAGTCCACATGCCAGAGGATCAGCAACGAAGATAATTAAGACAAGGCACTGTAGTCTATTAACCTCCAAAGTCCTTTCTGTTTTACTCCGTGATTCTTACCTTGAAAGCTTAACTTTACTTAAAATCGAAACTCCACAACCTTATGCAAGACTTTTTATAGGCTGACCTTCCTTGATGCATCAGTTGCCACTTCCTCTCATTCCCAATGAAAATGAATTACTTAGGTTGGGCACAGTGGCTTACGCCTGTAATCCCAGCACTCTTGGGAAGGTGAGGTGGGCAAATCGCCTGAGCTCATGGGTTACAGTTAGAGTGAGACCTCGTCTCTAAAATAGCTGGGCATTGTGGCAGGCACTTGTAAGTACCAGCTACTTGGGAGGCTGAGGCAAGATAATTGCCATGGCAGTCTACCCAGGGCAACAAAGTAAGACTCTGGAAAGAAAAGGAGGGAGGGAGGGAGGGAAGGAAGGAAGGGAAAGAAGGGAAGGAAGGGAGGAAGGGAGGAAGGGAGGAAGGGAGGAAGGAATTGCTTGAAACTGTTTGAAAGTACCAGGTTTTTCACGAAAGTCTCTGTGCATGCTATCCCTCCATCTAAAATATTTTCTTTCTTTTTTTCTTTTCTTTTTTTTTTTTTTTGACATAGTGTCACTATGTTGCCCTTGGTAGAGTGCTCTGTCATCATAGCTCACAGCAACCTCAAACTCTTGGGCTTAAATGATTCTCTTGCCTCAGCTCCCAAGTAGCTGGGACTACAGGTGCCTGCCACAATGTCCAGCTATTTTTTGGATGTAGTTGTCCTTGTTTGGAAAACCAGGGCTGGGTTCGAACTTGCAAGCTCCGGTGTATGTGGCTGGTGCCCTAGCCACTGAGCTACAGGCACCAAGCCCACTTAAAATATTTTCCTTCTTCTCCTTATCACTCTTAATAATTTGTTCAGACCCAAATTACATGTTAGTGACTGACTACACATGGGCAAAACAAATTTAAATCCTCTTCTTCTGCAACTCTATTACAGTATTCACCTTGTATATTATAGTATCCTCCTCTGTATGGCTGTCCAACACTAGAAGAATGCCTTCCAAGGCAGCAACTTCACCTTTCCTTTTTTTTTTTTTTTTTAAGAGACACAGTCTCACTTTATTGCCCTCAAAGAGTGCTGTGGCAGCACAGCTCACAGCAACCTCCAACTCCTGGGCTTAGGCGATTCTCTGGCCTCAGCCTCCCAAGTAGCTGAGACTATAGGTGCCCGCAACAATGCCCAGCTATTTTTTGTTGTTGTTGTTGTTACAGTTTGGCCAGGGCCGGGTTTGAAGCCACCACTCTTGGTATATGGGGGCGGTGCCCTACTCACTGAGCCACAGGTGCCGCCCAACTTCACCTTTCCTTTTACTCCTTTATTTACAACACCTTAAACAAAAGCCAATACAGAGAATCCTTCCAAGGTTAATCATAAGCTTAGTCCTTGTGATGAGATCATCCTTGATGCCTCACCATAACATTGGGCACATGACACAGGTCAAATCCTAGAGGCAGCATCAAAGGTTTCTGCTTGCCAGGTATCTAGCCATATAGAAGAAATGGAGAAATGCTAACATCTCTAGTTTTATAAATATTAAACCAGGACCAAGGTACCCAAAGTAGCCAAGGGTTACTATTAAATATCTGGGAACCTATGACAAAAGTATGACAGAAATAGATAACTGATTAGAAAAGATTCCCCAGAGAGAAGCAGTTATCTTCTTAAATGGAGCCAATACTACTATATTTGCATAAGATGAATACATTCGTAATGGACAGAATACATTATGAGAAATGATGCAAAAATTGTTGGTTTGAAGGGAGTTGTAGTTTGATACCAAGAGAAGCTCCATGGACCCACTTTCTAGTGAAACTGATGAAAATTATTTTTCTTTTCTTTTTCTTTTTTTTTTTTGAGACAGAAGCCTCAAGCTGTCCCCCTGGGTAGAGTGCTGTGGCATCTCAGCTCACAGCAACCTCCAACTCTTGGGCTCAAGCGAGTCTCCTGCCTCCGCCTCCCAAGTAGCTGGGACCACAGGCGCCCGCTACAAAGCCTGGCTATTTTTTGTTTGCAGCCATCATTGTTGTTTGGCAGGTCCAGGCTGGATTCAAACCCGCCACCTTGGGTGTACTTGGCTGGAGCCTTAGACACTTGAGCCACAGGCCCCGAGCTTTCTTTCTTTTTTTTTTTTTTTTTAAAGACAGAGTCTCACTTTATCACCCTGGGTAGAGGGCTGTGGTGTCACAGTTCACAGCAACCTCCAATTCCTGGGCTTAGGCGATTCTCTTGCCTCAGCCTCCCAATTAGCTTGGACTACAGGCGACTGCCACAATGCCTGGCTGTTTTTTGTTGCAGTTTGGCCAGGGCTGGGTTCGAACCCGCCACCTGCAGTATGCTGGTGCCCTACCCACTGAGCACAGGCGCTGCCCATAAAAATTATTTTTCAGGCTCGGCGCCTATAGCTCAACCTGCTAAGGCGCCAGCCACGTACACCTAAGGTGGCGGGTTTGAATCCCCAGCCCAGACCCGCCAAACAACAATGACGGCTGCCAAAAAATAGCAGGGCGTTGTGGCAGGCACCTGTGGTCCCAGCTATTTGGGAGGCAGAGGCAGGAGACTCGCTTGAGCCCAGGAGTTGGAGGTTGCTGTGAGCTATAATGCCACGGCACTCTACCTAGGGGGACAGCTTGAGGCTCTGTCTCAAAAAAAAAAAAAAAAAGAAAATTATTTTTCAAGGCTCAGCGCCTGTGGCTCAAGTAGCTAAGGCACCAGCCACATACACCTAAGGTGGCGGGTTCGAATCCAGTCCAGGCCTGCCAAACAACAATGATGGCTGCAACCAAAAAAAAAATAGCCAGGCACTGTGACGGGTGCCTGTGGTCCCAGCTACTTGGGAAGTGGAAGCAGGAGACTCACTTGAGCCCAGGAGTTGGAGGCTGCTGTGAGCTGTGATGCCATGGCACCCTACCCAGGGCGACAGCTTTAGGTTCTGTCTAAAAAAAAAAAAAAAAGTTATTTTTCAAAAGAAACCATTTAAATTTCTTGAAAATAGTCTTTGGGTCTCTAGTTTCTTTTTTTTTTGAGACGGAGCCTCAAGCTATTCCCCTGGGTAGAGTGCCATGGCATCACGCTCACAGTAACCTCCAACTCCTGGGCTCAAGCGAGTCTCCTGCCTCAGCCTCCCAAGTAGCTGGGACTACAGGCGCCCGCCACAACGCCCGGCCATATTTTGGTTGCAGCCATCATTGTTGTTTGGCAGGCCCAGGCTGGGGATTCGAACCCGCTACCATAGGTGTATGTTGCTGGTGCCTTAGCCGCTTGAGCCACAGGCGCCGAGCCAAGGGTCTCTAGTTTCTATAGCCAATGAACAAACATTTGTTCATGAAAATCTACTAAACCTCTATAAGATATAAGTTTTGAGTTTTTTAGCAAAAAAGAGAAATAATACTAAGAACACTGAAAGTCTACAGTATGTATGTTATGTATTTATTTATTTACTTATGAGGCAGACTCTCCTGTGTTGACCTGGGTAGAATGCCGTGGCATCATAGCTCACAGCAACATCAAACTCGTAGGTTCAAGCAATCCTTTTGCCTTAGCTTCTCAAGTACTATAGCTGAGATTACAAGCACCCATCACAACATCTGGTTAGTTTTTCTATTTTTAGTAAAGACAGGGTCTCACTCTTGCTCAGGGTGTTCTCAGACTCCTGAGTTCAGGCAATCTACCCACCTCAGCCTCCCAGAGTGCTAGGATTGCAGGCGTGAGCCACCATGCTTGGCTCTAGTCTGCAGCATTTAAACCAAGACCTGCTCCCTGTTTCCCCCTTTCCCAACACAGTGACACAGAAACTCCAGTCCAGACTGCTGCAGCTAAGAACACAGGGCTCCCTCTCCCATGAGCTCCCAGTTGGAGGGTTATCTGCCTGGGAGGGGCAGGACATCAGCATTTCTGATTCTGCCTCCAGCTCTCTGTTCCTAAAGTTATGTTCTAAAGCAGTGCAGCCAAGAGGTAGCCCTCTCTTCTGCTTAGCCCCCACTCACAGGACAAAAACTTGACCTGGGAGGCAGTGCCACTGAGAATACTAGGGTCTCAAATGCCATGGCCCTAGCTCATAAGATGGTAATTATACTCTGGGATCAGCAAGCAAAGAAGACCTGAGGCTACTGCCACCTCCCTACTAAATGCTCAGCTCCTAAAGTAGGGTGTCACTCAGAGAGAAGCATGTCATTTTCCCCACCCCCAGCTCCAAAAAAAATGGCTCAAAGATTTCCATGGAGGAAGAAGCAGGCCATAAAACACAGAGCTTCTAATCTCTTCTCAAGGGAAATGACTTCATTTGCAACAGAGTATGGAGAAGTTCAAAACTAAAGGTGCTCTCAAAAACAGTGCAGGGCTACATGTAGTGGCTCATGCCTTTAATCCCAGCACTGAGTCTAAGTTTGAGAGCAACCTGGGCAATATAGTGAGACCTTGTCTGTACAAAAACAAAAATAGTGGAAGGTGTGGTGCGAGCCATTTTTAAAAAGACTGGTATATTCATTGGAGATATAGGCTAAACTGTACACTGGAGAGTATGCTGAAGGAAACTGAGGAATGACAGCTGGGAGGAACTCTCTCTGGGTAGGAACAAATAAATCTCAAACTTAACCTCAGGAACTATCCCTTCAAAGGAGCCCAAATATAACTGGATCAGTCTGGGGGAGGGGGGGATTATGCTTCAGGGCATTACTGAAACAATAGAGCAATTACATGGCAATTAATGGACTTTAAAAACTGGGTGTGGCCAAGGAAAGAGATAATCAAATAAATCCTGCCAAAACCACTGTCATCCCAAGGTGCCTGTGGGCATACCCAAGACTGCACCTACTTGTTATGAAGCAACATCAGAGGCTTCACAATGTGGTACAGGGGCAACTATTAAAACAATCTAGTCAGTTATTAAACAAAAAATAAGGAAATACAGTAGAACCTCCATGGTTGACTATCACCTTACGTTGACTTAATTTTCAGTGTGTATCAGTACAGCAGGCCTAGTTCCTTATGTTGACCACCTCTGTATGTTGACCAGTTTGCAACAGTCTCTTAGGTGGCTAATTTAAAGAGGTTCTACTATAATAACAAGCCTCAGAGAGATTGGACAAGTCTTACAGTTGCTACAATATATTATCAAAAATCAGAAACTCTCTGTAAGAGAGTTTTAGTATTAACAAGAAAAGATTACAGAGTAGCCATTATAAGTACCTTCAAAGATTAAAAGAACTATGATTTAAGGAGTAAAGTAATATATGTTGACAATGTTGCATCAAACAAAGAATATCAATAAAGAGACAAAATTATATGTAACCAAATCATTATAACCATTTGGCTTGTTGTAATTACTTAAATAAAAAATTTGGGAAAGGGATTCAACAGTAGAACTAAACTAACAGAAGAAAGAATTAGCAAACTTAAAGAGAGATTGATAAAGATTACACAATCATAAAAACAGAAAGAAAAAGAAATGAGGAAAAGTGAACAGAGCTTAAGAGAAATGTAGAACGCCATTATGCACATTAATATACGCATAATATGAGTACCAGAAGGAGAGAGTAAAGAGAAAAGAGCAGGAAAAATATTCAAAAAAAAATAGGGGCTGGCTGGGCACAGTGACTCACATCTGTAATTCCAGCACTCTAGGAGGCCGGGGCAGGTAGATTGCCTGAGCTCACAAGTTGAAGACCAGCTGAGCCAGAGGGAGACCCCGTCTCTAAAACTAGCTGGGCATTATGGAAGGCACCTGTAGTCCCAGGTACTTGGGAGGCTGAAGAAGAGAATTGCTTAAACCCAAGAGTTTGAGGTTGCTGTGAGCTGTGACGCCATAGTACTCTACCAAGGGCAACAAAGTGAGACTCTGTCTCAAAAAAAAAGGGAGGGGGGGCCTGAAAAAAACAAACAATAATCTCCTCATCAACAAAGTTAATAAACTCCAAATAGGATAAATGCAAAGAGACCCATAAACAGAAATATTAAGTAAAACATTAAAAGGCAAAGAAAACACTTTGAAAACATTAACAGAAAAATAACTGACCACATATAAGGGAACCCTAGTTACATTAACAGCTAACTTCCCATTAAGAACAATGGATACCAGGAGACAATGAGATGACATGTTCAAAGTGTTGAGGAGAGGAGAAAGGAGATGAGTGGAGCTGTTAATCAAGAATCATATATCTGCAAAATTATCTTGGAAAAAATGAAGGTAAAATAAAGACATTTCCAGATAAACAAACACTGAGAAAATTCATTGCTAGCTGACATGCCTTACTAAAAATGGTAAAGGGGAGGTCTTATGGCTAATAAGTGACCCCAGATAGTAATGTGAATCCATATTTTTAAAAATCTTTTTTAAATAGAGTTATTTGTTGAATCACTTAAGAAGTATGTACTGAGTACCAACACTGGCCCAGGCATTGTTGTAGGTACCAAGAATATAAAACTGAACAAAAACAGACTCCTTGCCCTCATGGATGTTATATTCTAGAAAACAAACATTAAATAATGAATGATTAAATTATAGAATGCAGACAGTGATAAGTTCTTAAAAATTAAAAATAATTTTTTATTTTTTTTTTTTTTTGAGACAGATCCTCAAGCTATCCCCCTGGGTAGAGTGCCGTGGCATTACAGCTCACAGCAACCTCCAACTCCTGGGCTCAAGCGAGTCTCTTGCCTCCGCCTCCCAAGTAGCTGGGACCACAGGTGTCC
>CAUYTI010100142.1:0-14186 GCA_963575145.1 Galago senegalensis
TCCTCCCTCACCTCTTCTCCATCTCCACCTCCTCCCTCACCTCTTCTCCATCTCCACCTCCTCCCTCACCTCTTCTCCATCTCCGCCTCCTCCCTCACCTCTTCTCCATCTCCGCCTCCTCCCTCCCGTCCTTTCCATCTCTGCTTCCTCCCTCCTGTCCTTTCCATCTCCGCCTCCTCCCTCACCTCTTCTCCATCTCTGCCTCCTCCCTCCCGTCCTTTCCATCTCCACCTCCTCCCTCACCTCTTCTCCATCTCCACCTCCTCCCTCACCTCTTCTCCATCTCCGCCTCCTCCCTCACCTCTTCTCCATCTCCGCCTCCTCCCTCCCCTCCTTTCCATCTCCGCCTCCTTCCTCCCCTCCTCTCCATCTCTGCCTCCTCCCTCACCTCTTCCCTGACTTTGCTACAGAGCCTCTTGATCCCTATACTTTCCTGTTCTGGTCTCATTTTCCCCAGAGTACTCATCAGTGGCCTTGCTGCCCATACTGTGTAATTCACTTTCACCTCTTTATATTAAAGTGTTTGTTTATTGCCTGCATTCACGTGCCACCTCATGAGAGCAGGAACCTTATCTGTTCAAATGAAAGTCACCTGAGTTTACTTCTGAGGCAGAAAGGAAGAATTTGGAGCCTGAAGATGAGGGGTGAGTGTGGTGTGGAGGTGGTGTTTGGCGAGCAGTTTTTGACTTGGGAGGTTGGGTGGGTGGTGGCAGAATTGAGGGCTCTGGGGGGCATTTGACACAGGATGGGGCTTGTCTGGCAGAAGTTTCTGGTGCTGGGGAGGCGGCACCTTTCCAGGCCCTTGTCTTGCTGGTGCCAATGGCTGCTTCCAGATGCAGAGCATGTGGGGGACAGCCTAGGTGGGCGCTGGGCCAGCCCATTCTTCCCAGGAAGTGCATTTCTGTCCGAGGCAGGAGCCTGGGCTCATTCAGGCTGAGCTCCGGGCACACAGCTCCCCAAGTCCTCAGGCACTGCGGTGTTTAGTCAGTGCAGATCCTGCTGCTCCTGGGCTCCGCCTGTGCGGGCCGAGTGCCCGGCCACGTGTCATGTCGCTGCCTGATAGTGAAGGAGCGCCTCAGCGGGGTACAGTTCGTGGCACTCCCCTGTGTACTTTGACTCCACTGCCCATGGACAGCCCCCAGGACATAGAGGACCCGCCAGGCTTTTTCTTGAGAATGTGTACCGAAGGTGTAGCCACATCATGTTTTCTTGGTGGCAAGTCTCATGTGTCACACCTTGCGCTATCTCCATACACAGGACTTTAACAAGATAAGATTCCTTTTAACTCTTTTAACTCATGCTGACCACACACGCCCTTGTCCTGCAGAAACACAGTGTTGTTCTGGGGTTGCTCCTTGCTTTTCTCAGTTTAAATTCAAATATGGCTGATTGTGGTTTATTTAGCTGATTATGTTTAATTAAACTTTTTATCTTGAGATTCTTTGTAACCTTTACCCAGTTTCATTCTATGATAGCCTCTTGCACAACTCTACTGTAGTATCACACCCAGAATATTGACCTCGCTGCAGTCCAGAACGTTCCCTCTCCACAGGGCCCGCTCCTGGGGCCTTTTACAGCTGCACATGCTTCCCTTCCTACTTCGCACACACTTCCCTGGCAGCCACTAGTCTGTTCTCTGTTTCTGAATTTTGTCATTTCAAAAGGGAATATAAATGGAATCACACTGTTGGTCAGGATGTAAAATGGGACAGCCACTCCATCCCATCAGGGTAATTCCCTGGGGGCCCTCTAGGCTGTAGTGCGTGTCAGTAGCTGTCCCTTCTGTTTCTTAAGTGGCACTCTGGGGGGTGGTGCACCACAATGCATCTGTCCTTGCCCACTGCCAGGCAGTTCCTGGTGACTGTTCTCACTGGGAGACTGATGAGGGGATGACACGGTGTGAACACTCACAGGCTCTGCAGACATGGGTCTGCGTTTCTCAGGGGTAAGTCCTGGAGAGTGCCAAGTCTGTGGTGGTTGTGTGTTTGTTTTTTAGGAGATGGACAAGCTGTTTTGGAGAGTGGCTCTGCCATTTTACACCCTGAGTAACAGTGTGACCCGGTTTCTCCACACCCTCCTGGCAGGGGCACAGTGTACCTCTCCCTGGGGGCACTGATGCTGAGTATCTTCCCATGCTCTTATTTGCCACCTGCATATCCTCTGACACTGGGGCAGGGAGTAACTCATCACCACTGGCGGGGAGAGAGGCCCTAGCTGTCTACTTGGCCTCCTCTGCATGCCCTGTATCAGGCGGGTGCTGGGGTGCCTCCCTGCAGTCTTTGCGGTGGGCTTGGGCCACTGCTTCTTCTGTGGCTTTGGCTGATGTAGGGTGGTTATTGAGGACTGTTGCTGATTTCTCTGTCTGACGGCTCCTTTCCTAATCCTTTGTCTGTGGGGCTCTTCCCTCTTTCCCCCTTAGACCCATTGGTGTTTCCAGCTGCTGTCTTCTTTAGCTGCAAGTCTAGACTCTATGAGGCAAAAAGAAAATCCATAGAACTTGCCACCGTGTCATCCCTCAGGCCAAGCCCTCCTCAGTCTCCCACCGTCTCCCCCTTTCAGAGTCTGCTCATGTGTGTTTCCTGCTGCCTTTGTTGCCCTCAGTAGAGGAGCACAGAGTAGGAAGTCCACGCACTGGGAAGAGAGGGCAGCTGTCTGTGTGGGCTGGATGTTCTGCCCTCACCCATCCTGTGTCCCTGAGGCCTTTGGACCATCCTGGACTCAGGGCTTCACATTGATTACTTTCAGGCCTGTTCGGTGTGGCCTGTGGTTCCTGTGTGACACAATTTGCAGGATCTGTATGTTTTTGTCATCTAAAAAATGCCAATTTGCCAATGAGATGCACATGCAAACTGTGGTTTGAAATGGTTGGAGAAGATGTGGTCGTTTTGGTGCAGTGACTCAGCCTCATGGTGAACCGATGAGAAACTGCCTTCGTCATCACCCTCCAGATCTTATTTCTCCACCTTCCGTTTTGAACTCTTGGAAAACCTGGTCGGAAGGGGAGGGGCAGCTGGTCTGATGACTTATAAGATATACATTCTGTCCTCTTGGTAATCCTCCACTCCTGTCACCCTGCCAAAGAGGAACTGAAATGCACCAGACACCACTAATTCTGAATGTGCCTGGGAGAGCACCTGGTGAGTGCCAGTTGTCCTCTGCCCCTGTCCGCTGTTCCTGGCCTAGGTTTCTGTGCAGTCTACCCACTGTCCAGGTGAGAAGCAGCTGCTGGGTAGAGGTCTGGGGCCTGGCCTGGAGCCAGCCTGCCTGCTGTCTTGACTGTACCACCTCATTTGCTGGGGGACCTTGACAAGTCCCCTAGCTGGTTCCCTTCCCTCCTGCTTCATCAGGTGTGGAGAAGCTGAATCAAGCAGATAAGACACTGTGCAGATACCCAGCAGGTTGCCCTGGGTGTTCTGAGCACCCTGTGCATGTTAGCTAAAGCTGCCCTTGTTGTATCAGCTACTATGTATGTAAGTCAGAGTCTATCTTCTTTTCCATTTAAGAAACCACGTCTGGTTGGGCACAGGGGCTCATACTTATAATCCCAGCATTCTAGGAGGCCAAGGCAAGAGGATTGTTTGAGGCCAGGAGTTAGAGACTAACTTGAGCAAGATTGAGACCCTATCTCTACTAAAAATTGAAAAATTATTCAGGCATGGTGGTGGGCGCCTGTAGTTCCAGCTACTCAGGAGGCTGAAGCAGGAGGATTGCTTGAGCCCAGGAGTTTGAGGTTGTTATGATGGAGGCTGAAGCCATGTCACTTTACTTTGAGTGAGAGAATGGGACTGTTTTAAAAAAAAAAGTAACAACTCTTCTATGTCTCAGCACATTTCTTTTCACCATGGTTTCTCAGTAATTGATTGCCGCCCATGATTTAATAATAAGGCCCATGGCTAATTCTTCCCAGGACAGTGGAAGATACTTTTTCTGTCCTGGGTTCTCAACCTCATTGTAAGTAGCTAGAGATTTTCTGATCTCTCTTGGAAGATCATGTACTTAAGTGAAAGAATAGAAACAAAAGTTTTATTTCAAATAGAAATTTTAAGGCTTTTTTTTTTGTCCTTAGCATTTGTGATAAACTTAAGACTTTATACTTTTTAAACAGATAATTTTTGAATAGGTAGTATATGCACATGGTACAGAAATCATAAGGAAAAAGGTTTTAAGAGTTTCCCAGCTCCTCAGAAGTGCCCTAGTAGAGGTAAGTGGTCTTCCTTTCCCCTCTGCTCTGTACTCTTGCTGCAGTTGGCTTTTATCCTGTAACGGTGTCTTAGAGGTTGTTCCATGTGAGTTCCTGAAGAGCAGCTTCAGTCTTTTTAATGCTTTTTGTTACACGAATGCACCATAATTACTGTGCTAGTTTCCTGCTAGGCCTGTCTTGACCCGGGCAGTTTTCAGTCTGTGGTCTTTATGGTGAATGTGGCCCTGAATAACCTTGTATGTACAGTATGTGATTTCTCATGAGGATGTGCAAGAGGGACGTTTACAGAAGCACTGTTGTTACAAAGACAGGTGTATGTTCTGAGGTTGATGGCTTTTACATGTTCCCCACAAAAGTTGTTCTCTCGAGAGTGAGAACATGTAATCAAACGTTTGATCTTTGTGAATCAGGTAGCTAAAAGAGAAAAGGAGGCATCTCATAATTTTAATTATGAGCATTTTTCTATGTCTCAAACCCATTTCCAGCATTATTCTAACATGGCTCTGCCAGGGTCTTGTTCTCTCCTCCCATCTTCCTCTGCCTATTGCTCAGACTTTTTTTTCCTAAGCAGGCATGTCAAAGAGTCTAGGTAGCCATGCAGTTTTCTTTCTAGTTTTACATTTCTGAGAAATTCCAGGTCCTGTTTCCTTTTTACTGAGGTGCAGTGCCCTGTGAGAAGGTACTTGTTATGTGTGTATAGCACAGTGAATGGTCCAGTGCGGGGGGGGGGAGCAGCTCCCAGGGAGCCTCCTGTGTGCACCCCCCCCCAAAGTAGCTGCTAGGCGTAGATGGCTTCTGACACCTTAGATTAATTTAGCTTGTTTTTTAAACTTTATATAAAGGAGATTGTGCAGCCTGTCTGTTTTTGTGTGAGGCTTCTTTCTTGCAGTATGATAAGCTCCGTGGCATGCCTGCCTGCAGCAGCAGGAGTTTCCTCTTCACCGCTCCATGTTCTTCACGTGCATAAGTGCGTTGTATTTATCTGCTCCACCGATGCTGGCTGGTCATCTGTCGGGTATCTGGTGGGGCCTGGTTGACTGCAGTGATGTGTGTCAGGGAGATGTCTGTTAGCCTTTCTGTGGAGTGCGTGCTGAGATTGCCGAGTTACAGGGTCCGTATAAGTTCAGCTGCTTTCCAAAGTGGTTGCATCAGTTGCGCCCTTTCTAGCACCTGAGAGTGGCTATTGCGGTCCGGCCATTCTGAAAGTCTTAACCATGTTGTGGTCGTGATTTCCACTTCCCTGGTGACTCCTGAAACCAACCACCTGGTCATGTGCTTTTTGACCGTTTGTGAAGTAGCTGTTCTTTTGTCCACTTTTTATTAGTTGGTAGGCATTTTTCTCACAATTTTTAAGTCCTTTTACTTTCAGGAGGATTCCAGCAAGTATGTAAGAATTCAGACCCATCTGCAGCTATTCTGTCCCGCCTCAGGATTCTGTGAGAAACGCCTCCTTCCTCTGTGCTGTCCTGTTGATCTGGCTGCTCTCACTCCCTGCAGTTGGTGGGTTTCCTGCTGCCACCTGTCTTCCTGCTCTCTGGTGTAATTCTCTTCCTTCTCTTGGCACGACGGCCTGAGTTCTGGCCTGCGGAATCTCACTGCTGTCATTGGCTTGTTCTTTTGAGTTCTCTTTTTTGCCCCACTTTTCACTTGCATTTATCCTTTAAATTGATTTAGTTCATGTGAGCCATTTCTTTCTTTCTTTTTTCTTTTTCTTTTTTTTTTTGTAGAGATAGAGTCTCACTTTGTTACCCTTGGTAGAGTGCTGTGGCATCATAGCTCACAGTAACCTCCAATTCTTGGGCTTAGGCGATTCTCTTGCCTCAGCCTCCCAAGTAGTTGGGACCACAGGTGCCTGCCACAGCGTCCGGCAGTGCTGCGGTTTGGCTGGGGCCAGGTTTGAACCCGCCACTGTTGGTATATGGGGCCGGTGCCCTACTCACTGACCCACAGGAGGTGCCCAAGCCATTTCTTACCTTATAAAGTTACTTGAAAAACGTTGAACATCTTTTGGCATCCAGTATTTTATGTGTGAAGGCTGGATTTTGGAGCTAGTCCCATTTTGTACCATTCTTCATTTTCCAGTAGTAATGGTATTGGCTGCAGTCCAAATACAGGAACACTCTTGTATTCCTTTGAGTGTCTCTCCTGCATCCTCCTCTTTCCTGCTCTGGTAGACGGGTCAAGCAGCTGGGTAGGTGTAGCCTGAAGAGTTGTGTCCAGCCTCTGCTTCCTCACCAGTGTCCTTCCTGCCCATACCGTCTCCCACATCAAGGGGCTGAAAAGGCAGTGCTATCCAGAGCATGCCCCAGAATCGGCCTCCCAAGGAGGCCCACCCTCACCCTTACCAGATATCCGGCTGGGGCTGGTGCTCGGGGACAGGAGGAAAAGATAGGGTCCCTGTCTGAATGGAGCTCCTTTGCTGGTGCTGGGGGCTGTGAAGCTGTGTGGGGGCTTGCCAGGAGGGGCGTTCCAAGGAGGTGGAGCAGCACCAACATGAGGCCTGACAGGTCATGCATGTGCGGGGAGGACCAGCACAGAGAGGCTGGGCCCAGTAGTGACCCCTCTGTGGGCGGCCAGGAAACAGGGATTCTGAGCAGGTGGCAGGGCCTTACTGCAAAGAAGCAGGGGGTTGACTTTTTTTTGAGGGACTCTCCTGTGTTGATGCTTGTGATTTGGGAGGGTAGACTATTGACCCCAGCATGGTCTTAAGGAAGGCGAAATCTGCTCTTGACTCTCTCAAGTGATGATACCTGAAGCTGAGGGCTTTGAGCATGAGGTGGCACTGAGGAGACTTATGGCTGTCCCAGAACTTTGCAAGGTTGTGACCTCGTGACGACACTAGGATGCATTGTTGCCATTAGTAACCTCAGTTTTCGGATGGGGAAATGGAGACACAGAACAGAGAAGCATCTACTCCAAGTTATGTAGCTACAAGGGCTTCACACCCAGGGGCCTAACACGGTGCCAGGTCCTGTGCACATTAGATCCTGTTCAGTCCCATCACAGCCCTGCCAGGTGGCTTTTCCATCCTTTTTCTGGAAGAGAAAGAGCCTGTCCACATTTCTCAACCAGGCAGTGGCTGGGTGGGACTTAATATTTTTCAGGCTTCTTCATAACAGAACAGGGGTATGTAACAGTTAAAAAACAAACAAAAAAGCCTCCTGTAAGCAGTCACCAAGATTAAGGAAGTGATGTCATTTATCATTTGTGTCTTTGACTCGCCGTCTTTCAGCCTGATGGTTTTGTCTGCAGGTGGCATCTCATGAGTGAGGAGTAAGCCCTTCCTTCAGGGCCCAAACGACCTGGCTGAGTTGTAGGATATCCTGGGCACCCACTGTGTTCAGGCTGTCATGGAGTAGTCGACATAAACCTAGTGTAGAACGGGCCATAGAAAGTCTTGTCCGCTGTATGTATCCTGATCACATAACGCCTCCCAGAATCCTGCAGAATGAAGCACCGTGTTTGGCTGTGTATAATGCACACCTTTTTGCCCAAATTTTTGAGGGAAAAATAAGGATGAGATTGTATATGGGTGGTGCTATGTGTTGCTGGTGCATACAATTTCATATACCTCGTACCTATTCTTGTATTTTGTAATTATTAGTTACACAAAATTTCTTGTACCATAATATGTTAAAAAATAAATGCTAGAATTCCTTTATAATAGAAAAAACAAGTACCTAAATATAAGCAAATAAAAATTTGAAATAAAAGGGGTAGTGCTTGTGGCGCACTGGGTAGAGCACCGGCCCCATACACCCAGAGTGGCAGGTTCAAACTCAGCCCTGGTCAAACTGCAACAAAAAAAAATAGCCAAGCGTTGTGGCGGGTACCTGTAGTCCCAGCTACTCGGGAGTCTGAGGCAAGATAATTGCCTAAGTCCAGGAGTTGGAGGTTGTTGTGAGCTGTGACGCCATGGCACTTTACCAAGGGGGCGATAAAGTGAGACTCTGTCTATACGAAAAAAAAAATTAAATAAATTCAAGTGAAAGATTTTTTTCCCTGAAACTTTGGGCCAAAAATGTGGGTGTAGATTATATACAGGAGCACATTACACATGGCAAAATATGATATATTATCTTCCTTTTGCTGTATTTGTTCTGACAAAAATGTGCAAATCCTAAAGCCCCAGAATGAGCAGTTAGGGAGTGCGGCTCAGGCTGCGCAGACTTGATGGACAGTCCCCTTGATGGCTGCTCCGGGGACTCCTCAGACCCAGGCCTGCACACCACCAGGTCTTCCCGTAGGTGCCGCCCTGACTTCACAGCCAATTCAGCCTCGGAAGTGGCTGTCTGTCTCTTCCCACTGTAACTTATATGAGGGCAAGAGTTCTGTCATGGCCTAGAAGAGACGCTTGGTAGGCTTGCTGAGCCTATGGGCTTGGCCTGCTGGGAAAGGGCACTTGGTGTGCTCTCAAGGCAAGCAGGAGAGCAGAGCGGCCCACGGTCTCTGCTCTCCCCCTCCCCGGCTCTGCCCCTTCTACCCCCAGTAACCCTGGCTATGCGGAAGGAAGAATGAGCCATGCACAAGGGGCTTGGTTCCATCCACCCCCCTCTGTGAGATGCTTAATCACTGCAGAGAGAATTTCTCCATAAAAGAAAGAAACATGATCCTCTAATAATTTAAATTGTGTGTTCCTAAATTGGGTCTTCTTAATGTAGATTAAAGCTATAAGATAGGCAGAAATCCAAAAATTAAATAGTGTATTTTATCAAGGAATCCGTAAGGAAGCAGACATTTTCCTAACACCACTAGTGAGAATGCAAGATGGTACAACCCCTGTCGGGGAGAATTTGGCAATAGCAAAACTACATGTGCACATAACTGTTTGTCAGGGCATAAGAATTCACCCCAAAGATACGCTGGTAAAAATAGGCAAAGCGCTGTGTGAAGACAGTTCCCGGAAGCACTGTGTGGAGCAGTGCAGAACAGAATTCTCATGAAGACAGCACTGGTTGAATAGACATGGCGTGTCTGTCCAGTGGAGGAGGACAGCCCAAGGAAGCTCAGCATCTCTATATATTGCTAAGGAGGGGACAAAGGTGTCTGTGGTACTGTTTACCTAGGGGAGACACAAATATATATGTTTTCCCATATCTCAAAAATGGATAAATCATATTTTTTTTTTGTCTTTGTCTCACTCTATCTTACTTCATCAACCTCAGTAGAGTGCCATGGCTTCACAGCTCACAGCAACCTTCAACTCCTGGGCTTAGGTAATTCTCTTACCTCAGCCTCCCAAGTAGCTGGGACTACAGGCACCTGCCACAACGCCCAGCTGTTTTTTTTTGTTGCAGTTTGGCCGGGGCTGGGTTCGAACTCGTCACCCTCAGTATATGGGGCTGGCTCCCCACCCACTGAACGAACCACAGGTGCCCCCCCGCCCCTTAAGCTACCTATGGGAGCCTGGATAGCAGGGAAAGATGTAAAAACTAGACTTCCGACTCTACCTTGTTTTGTAGATTTGACTTTGGAACTGTGACTGTAGAGCTTTTGCATCATTATAAAATAAAATCAAGTAAAAGTTTATGACCTTGGACATTTTCATAGACACTGTCAAATTTTTCTCTAAGCAGTTTGCACCTTGTTCACTTCCTTCCAATACTTGACTTTTCTGCCATGACTTTGCCACCACTAGATTATCTTTTAAAACTTTGCTAATCCCATGGGTGAAAAATAGATTGCTATTTTCATTTGTGTTCTCTGATGACTGGAGCGATTAAGCAGATTTTTTTTTTTTTTTTTTTTTTTGAGACAGAGCCTCAAGCTGTCCCCCTGGTTAGAGTGCCGTGGCATTACAGCTCACAGCAACCTCCAACTCCTGGGCTCAAGCGAGTCTCTTGCCTCCGCCACCCAAGTAGCTGGGACCACAGGCGCCCACCACAACACCCGGCTATTTTTTGGTTGTAGCCATCATTGTTGTTTGGCGGGTCCGGGCTGGGGATTCGAACCCGCCACCTTAGGTGTACGTGGCTGGCGCCTTAGCTGGTTGAGCTATAGGCGCCGAGCCGATTAAGCAGATTTTAATTTGTTTTATTAGGTGTTTTGTGTTTCTTTGGTTCCATGCAAGTTCATAGCCTCTTTTTAATACCAGAAAGTTTTTTTCCTACTGATTTATAAACACTATATTGTGGATATACTTTTTACCTGCTGATTATTAACAGGTTCATGGCCTCATCTGCAGTGAGGTTGTCAGGCCCTGACTGTAGGAGCTGTGTTTTTTCTCTGTTGTTTTATGTTGAGATTTTCTACAAGAACATTTATGCGTGATACATGTTTTTGTTATTCTAGAATTATCTGTAGGCCAAACTTCACTAAAATGAGCAAGTGCTGGACATCAGCATGTGGGCTCTTAGCCAACCCAACTGTTTGCCACTCCTTTCTGTTGTAAATTTTCTAGAATGTAGTGCCACGTCTAAGTAGTGAGTAGTTATAAGTGTCCATTAAGTTCATCACCAGTAAACAAATTTCATTGTCTTTTTGGTTGTAGATTGTTTTTGATTTTTAGTGACCCATGGTAACTTTTTCTGTTGTGTTCAGTGTACGTACCTGAATGAAATAGTAATTTTTTATTTTATACACACATTTTGGAGGTAGACTTTTTAAAAGTGTTTATAGCTGTAGACACTCGTCCTTTGTTCACAGATATATTGAATATGCTTCTTTCTCTGTAGGTCATCACTCCATGTAGGAAGCTCATTTTGTGTGCTGATAACAGAAAAGAAATGGAAGATTGGATTGCAGCTCTGAAGACTGTCCAGAACAGGGAGCATTTTGAGGTTAGCAAAGGAAAACATCTTTATACAAATGCCTGCTGTTGCCTCTGTGGCCCTTTCCCTAATGTCCTGCTGCCTGAGACCTCCCCGTGCAGACCAGCGGTTCTGGAACTCATGTTCTCAGCATGTTTCTTACAAAATGGGGGCTGCCACTGGTTCTTTCTGTGGAGTAGACCTGCACACCAGGATCCTGTGCTTCGTAAACCTTCCTCCTCCCTTTCTTGGGCACTTTGTTTAATTTTAAGTTGCCACACTTAAGAATTTCAAAGGTCCACTTATCTTTGCCATCTTTATTTATTTCTTCCAGCCCACCCAGTACAGCATGGACCACTTCTCAGGGACACACAATTGGTATGCCTGTTCCCACGCCAGGCCAACCTACTGCAATGTGTGCCGGGAGGCTCTGTCTGGGGTCACGTCCCACGGGCTGTCTTGTGAAGGTACAGATGATGTGTTTCGTTTTTTATTCCCATCTGAAGACCTTTGGGGTCCATTTTTTTTTTTTTATTGTTGGGGATTCATTGAAGGTATAAGAAACCAGGCTACACTGATTGCATTTGTTAGGTAAAGACCCTTTTACAATCGTGTCTTGCCCCCAAAAGGTGCGGCACACACCAAGATGCACCCCCTCCCTCCTTTCCTCTCTCTGCTCTTCCTTTCCCCACCCTTCCCTCCTTCTTTCTCTCTCTGCTCTGCCCTTTCCCCACCCCCTCTGTGTCATTAATCGTCCTCATATCAAAATTGAGTACATAGGATTCATGCCTCTCCATTCTTGTGATGCTTTACTAAGGATAATGTGTTCCACTTCCATCCAGGTTAATGCAAGGGCTGTAAAGTCTCCTTTTTAAATGGCTGAATAGTATTCCATAGCGTACATATGCCACAGCTTGTTAATCCATTCCTGGGTTGGTGGGCATTTAGGCTGTTTCTACATTTTGGTGATTGTAAATTAAGCTACAATAAACAGTCTAGTGCAAGTGTCCTTACGGTAAAAGGATTTTTTTTCTTCTGAGTAGATGCCTAGGAATGGGATTGCAGGATCAAACGAGAGGTCTAATTTGAGTTCTTTAAGGTTTCTCCATACTTCCTTCCAGAAAGATTGTATTAGTTTGCAGTCCCACCAGCAGTGTAAAAGTGTTCCCTTCTCTCCACATCCATGCCAGCATCTGTGGGTTTGAGATTTTTGTGATGTGGGCCATTCTTGCTGGGGCTAGATGGGATTTCAGGGTGGTTTTGATTTGCATTTCTCTAATAATTAGGGATGATGAGCATTTTTTCATATGTTTCTTAGCTATTTGTCTGTTTTCTTTAGAGAAGGTTCTATTCATGCCTCTTGCCCATTGATATATGGGATTGTTGGCTTTTTTCATGTGGATTAATTTGAGTTCTCTATAGATCCTACATAACAAGCTTTTGTCTGATTCAAAATATGCAAATATTCTTTCCCATTGTGTAGGTTGTCTGTTTGCTTTGGTTGCTGTCTCCTTAGCTGTATAGAAGCTTTTAAGTCCCATTTGTTTATTTTTGTTGCTGTTGCAATTGCCACGGCAGTCTTCTTCATGAAGTGTTTCCCCAGGCCGATATCGTCCAGTGTTTTTCCTGTGCTTTCTTTGAGGATTTTTATCGTTTCCTGCCTTAAATTTAAGTATTTTTATCTATCTTGAATCAGTTTTTGGGAGTGGAGAAAGGTGAGGGTCCAGTTTCAGTCTTTTACATGTGGATATCCAGTTCTCCTAGCACCATTTATTGAATAGGGAGTCTTTCCCCCAAGGTATGTTCTTGTTTGGTTTATTGAAGATTAGGTGGTTGTAAGATGTTAGTTTCATTTCCTGGTTTTCTATTCCATTCCAAATGTCTATGTCTCTATTTTTTTTTTTTTTTTTTGCAGTTTTTGCCTGGGGCTGGATTTGAACCTGCCACCTCCAGCATATGGGGTCGGCAGGGACTCCTTTGAGCCACAGGCACCACCCGATGTCTCTATTTTTGTGCCAGTACCATGCTGTCTTGACTACTATGGCCTTGTAATACAGCCTAAAATCTGATATGGTGATGCCCCCACCTTTGTTTTTATAACTAAGAACTGCCTTAGCTACATGGGGTTTTTTTCTGGTTCCATACAAAATGCAGAATCATTTTTTTCAAATCTTGGGAGTACAATGTTGGTATCTTAATAGGGATGGCATTGAATCAGTAGATTGCTTTGAGAAGTATAGACATTTTAACAATGTTGATTCTTCCCAGCCATGAGTATGGTATGTTATTCCATTTGTTAATATCCTCTGCTATTTCCTTTCTTAGGATTTCATAATTTTTTTTATGGAGGTCCTTCATATCCTTTGTTAGGTATATTCCTAGGTATTTTATTTTATTTGAAGCTGCAGTGAAGGGAATTGTGTCCTTAATTAGCCTCTCATCTTGACTGTTACTGGCGTATACAAAGGGTACTGACTTGTGGACATTGATTTTATATCCAGAGACATTACTGTATTTTTTGATGACTTTCCAGGAGTCTTATGGTTGAGTCTTTGGGGTTCTGTAAGTTTAAGGTCATATCATCAGCAAAGAGTGAGAGTTTGACCTCCTCTGCTCCCATTTGGATGCCCTTTATTTCCTTGTCTTGCCTAATTGTATTGGCTAGAACTTCCAGCACTGTGTTGAATAGTAATGGTGGCAGAAGACAGCCTTGTCTGGTTCCTGTTCTAAGAGGAAAAGCTTTTAGTTTTACTTCATTCAGTAAAATATTAGCTGTGGGTTTGTCATAGGTAGCTTTGATCAGTTTAAGAAATGTGCCACCTATGCCTACACTCTTCAGAGTTCTAATTAGAAAAGGATGCTGAATTTTATTGAATACTTTTTCCGCATCTATTGAGAAGATCATATGGTCTTTGTTTCTGCTTCTGTTAATATGGTTATGCCTGTATGTTCTGTTAATAACGTTTATGCCCTTGCGTATGTTAAATCAGCCTTGCATCCCTGGGATGAAACCTACTTGATCGTGACGTATGACTCTTTAAATGATAAGCTGTAATCTATTGGCTAGGATTTTGTTGAGAAATTTTTGCATCTATATTCATTAGTGAAATTGGTCTGAAATTCTCCTTTTTAGTTGAGTCTTTTCCTGGTTTTGGCATCAAGGTGATGTTTGCTTCATAGAACATGTTGGGGAAGATTCTTTCCTCCTCAATATTTTGGAATAATTTCTGCAGTAT
>CAUYTI010100144.1:0-35036 GCA_963575145.1 Galago senegalensis
ACAGTGTGGGGTTTTCACACACAATCCAAAACACTTCCATCAAACTGGTTAACATAGCCTTCATGTCATTTTCTTAGTTACTATTTTAAAACATTCACATTCTGCTCTTAGAAAGATTCACTTGTACCCTTGTAAGCTGAACCTCAGAAGTGATCCCTCCAATCCCCCTCCCTCCACCCATTCCCCCCTCCCTTCTCCCTCCCCCCTTCCCGTATTCTTAGGCTGTTAGTAGGTTATAGCTTACATATAAAAGGTATAAATTAGTTTCATAATAGGGGTGTGTACATTGGATATTTTTTCTTCCATTCTTGTGATACTTTGTTCAGAAGAACATTCTCCAGCTCCATCCATGTGAACATGAAGGACGTAAAGTCTCCATCTTTCTTTATGGCTGCATCAAAGTATAAAAGAAACTCAAATGAGTAGAAGGAATAAGATGTAGTTTTCCTACCTTAGAGAGGGCCATTTGGCTTTCCCAAATCCATATTTCGTGCACTTGAAAATGCTCTTTACAGAGATTTGTAAACCAGAAAAGTGTTGTCTTTGGGGTAAGTATCACAAGCAGCATAGTCATAGCCATGTGTGTATGTTAAAAATATTGAAAAACCTCAAATGATAGTTTAGAATTTCTGTAGGTAGTTTTTATTAAATATCACATAGACCAAAATTATTAGGATTCCTTAATAATTGTGAGATACTGAGATGAGGAAATACCAAGAGAGAATTAGCAAAGGCACCAGTAATTTTACAATGCTAGAAGAAATATCTTAAATAAGAAGGACTTCACAGACCCTGGAAGGTTGACAATGAGTTACAATAAACTCAGTTGTAATGTCAAGAATGATTTCCATTCTTTTAAATATAACTAATATTACTCTGGAGGAAAATTAGCTAATATCCCATCTATAATTTATTGTTACCTTTTTTTAATTGAGGCCAGGAGTTTGGGCCAGCCTAAGCAAGAATGAGAACCTATCTCTACAAAAAATAGAAAAAATTAGCTAGACTTGGTACCACATACCTGTAGTCCCAGCTACTTGGGAGGCTGATGCAGGGAGAATCGCTTGAGCCCAGAAGTTGAAGGCTGCAGTAAATAGTTGGAATTATAGGAGCCTGCCTCAGTGTCCGGCTATTTTTTAGAGACCAGATCTCACTCTTGCTCAGGCTGGTCTCGAACTCCTGAACTCAGGCAATCTACCCTCCTCAGCCTCCCAAGTAGGAGAGAATTAGAGAAAGCTCCAGTAACTTTATAATGCTAGAAGAAATATCTTAAATAAGAAAGACTTCACAGACCCTGGAAGGCTGACAATGAATTAGAATAAACTCAGTTATAAGGTCAAGAATGATTTTCATTCTTTTAGATATAATTAATATTACTCTGGAAGAAAATTAGCCATCTAATATTCCATCTATAATTTATCATTACCTTTTTAAACTGAAATAGCAGCTTTAAGGACAGGCCACATGGTGTGTGTATTCCTAGACATTGATATATAGATGGATGGGCATCTACCGGGAATTTACTAGAACTACATATATATGTCTACATATAATCTTTTTAAAATATATACTTTTAATTACATGGTTCTAGTAAATTCCAGGTGTATGTCCATCTGTCTACAAATCATTGTCTGTAAATACTCTTAGATAAAACAGACTGCTCCAGGCTATCAGGAAATGCTCAAACAGGTAGAAAGAGCTATTTAAATGCAATGCTTATAATTTTTAAAATAAAATAATTTTTAAAATAAAATGTCATACTTACAAGCTTGGTCACACAAAGAAACTTCTTTTTGGATACTAGTGGCCTTGAAGTCATAACGCCCAGACGCTGGTTGAAGAGGCTCATTTCCCTGAGCCACATCTCAGTGACGGTGGGGTCAAAAACTATAACAGATTGTACTGTTCTTAGAATTGGGAAATAGCAGTCAAATACAAGTTTTAAAAATGTCTAATCCTCCCTATTTGATAATCAGCACGTGGTATCATAAGCCTTCCTATCCTGTCTATGTTTTTCTTTGTGAAGTTGGAGAGGAGAATCAATAAAGTTGAAGCAATCCAAGCTCTGTCCTTCCTGCCCCCTCTTCATTTGTAGCATTGTTTAAGATCACGGTCACTCCCCCACCAGCCTCATTCCCTCTTTCCCCCAAACATCCCCTCCCTTTCTATCCTGCAGTTTGCTCAGTGGGGATCCTTCCATGGGAACCTCACTGCCATTGGTGACATCATCTTGCTCTTCTTCTGTGATTAACTCAGTGTGTACTTATCCTCCCCAAAGCTTCTTTCTCCACTGACATCAGTCTCAGACATACGTCTCTGTATTGAGGAGGGGATAGACATACGTCAGACATACGTCTCTGTATTTCTGTTTGCGCTTTAATAAGGAAGTAACGCAGAGCTGTGAGATATAGTACATAAAATTTTCTTGGGCAGTGGAGCAGAAAAGAGAGAAGAA
Source organism: Galago senegalensis (assembly GCA_963575145.1). Lineage (NCBI taxonomy): Eukaryota > Metazoa > Chordata > Mammalia > Primates > Galagidae > Galago > Galago senegalensis. The sequence continues at coordinate 2,456 of CAUYTI010100144.1, forward strand.
TCACACACTACAGAACAAAACTTATTTAAAAACTCTTACTATATATATTTTTATCTTTTTTTAAAATTAGGCATAATATGTTTTCACTTTCCTCCTTTAATCCCTTGCCATCCCCCGTGAGAAGCAAACGCCCACGTAGATGTGAGGTGACATGACCTACCGGGGCCCAAAACAGCCAGGCCTCACCAATCTGCAGACCCTGAGTGGAGACCCATACACCTATGAGCTAGAAGAAATGATTACAGTTGTAGGACACTAAGATCCTGGGTTGATTTTGGCAGCATCTGACTAATATAATACCCTATGAACTTAAAAATTGGCCTGAATATGAATAAGCATTGGATTAAATATAACCAGTAAAATTTGAAAGAAGAAGTAGAAAAAGAAAAGAATGACAAGACTTCCTAATGAGTTAGGTATTTTATAAACTTTCTTCCCTTTTATTCTTACCAACACTAGGATACACTTCTTTCTTTCTCTAACTTATATATGAAGAAGCTAAAGGGTATGTGCAATCTTAGCAGTAGCTACCTCTTAGAAATATGTCAAATATGTTGTGTAGGTGTGTGTGTGGGGGGGTGCTGCTAGGTTTTCACTTCTTATTTATCTACTTTAAAAAATACATTAGAATGGGTCCAGTGCAGTGGCTCACGCCTGTAATCCTAGCACTCTGGGAGGCCAAGGCAGAAGATCACTTGAGGCACGGGTTGAAGACTAGCCTGGGCTAGATAGTGAGATGCTGTCTGCACAACAAAAAATAGAAAAATAAAAAAATTATATATAATAGTGGCCTGGTGTGGTGATACATACCTGTAATCCCAGCTAATACTTGGAAGCTGAGGCAGGAGGACTGCTTGAGGCCAGGAGTTTGGGGCTAGCCCAAGCAAGAGTGAGACTCTGTCTCTACAAAAAATGGAAAAAACTAGCCAGGCATGGTAGTACACACCTGCAGTCCCAGCTACTTGGGAGGTTGAAGTAGGGAGTATCACTTGAATTCAGGAGCTGGAGGCTGCAGTGAGCAGCATTAAGGTCACTATACTCTTACCTGGGCAACAGAGTGAGACCCTATCTCAAAAAAATATACACTAGAGTGCATTTTATTATTTTTTTTTTTGAGACAGTCTCAAACTGTCACCCTGAGTAGCCTGCCATGGCATCACAGCTCTCAGCAACCTCAGACTCTTGGGCTTAAGCAATTCTCTTGCCTCCGCCTCCCAAGTAGCTGGGATTACAGGCACCCATCATATGCCTGGCTATATATTTGTGTGGTTGTTGCAGTTGTCATTGTTGTTGTAGCTGGCCTAGGCCAGGTTGGAACCTGCCAGCCTTGGTATATGTGTCTGTTACCCTACCCACTGAGCTATGGGCGCCACCCTAGAATGCATTTTTTTAAAAGTTGTATTCCTAAACTTTAAAAAATGGAAATGAGGAAAATGAGGGTGGAGTTGATACTAAATCTACATTTACTCATCACCCAAAGTTCACTTCCTCCCTTTGCGTCCTTCCCATACACTGGACAGAATGATAGGTAAAGGCTTGTTGATCACTAAGCCATCTCTTACACTGGCTGCCCTGTTTTCACCTAACTTCATCTCCAGCCCTTCTTCTCCTCACAGAAAACTTTCCATTTTGCAATGAAAGACGATCTCCTTGTCTACATTTGTTGGGGTATAAAACAGCAGTTTCCCATACATGGGAAGTTTTTCAGACCCTGGGGTAAACAATAAATGCCCCAGCATCTGGGCTGCAGATGGCCCTGCAGAAGGTGCTGTCTGTACCCTGGAAACTTCTGTACTTGAAATAACACGGAGGAGGAACTTTGTTGCAGTCATTCATTTGCTGTTAAGAACTTTGACCCTGTTTTGTTAGCAGTTTTGCCACGGATTTGATATTCCACATCTTGCTTGTTCATGTCTAAGAATAGAATGTGGGTCTTAGCAAAACTCAGGGAGTTTTCTCCTTCCATTTCCCAAGCATCTATAGGATAGGAAGATGATGAGCAGAATGTACCTTCCCATCGTATCCTCGCTGGTAAACAGATCGAGAGATTAAAACTACTCGTTCAGGCTTTCATCTTCTAACTTCAGAAAGAATTTCTGACATCCCCGCCAGTAGAGCAGCAAATGTAGACTTATCCTAAGACATTAATTAAATCAGAGGCGTCTGCAGAAGAAAAAGCATCTGTCAGAATATGTCACTCTGTCCAGCACAAAGTATTTAATTCTCCTTTCCGACAATGGAACTAGATACCAGAACATCACACCATCACATGTTAGGTGAGATGGTGGATATCTCCCATAGCTGTAGTGACCCAAGGTACAGTGACACTGAGAATGCCATAAGGTACTGGCTTTTATAGCCAGATCACAAAATGGGAGAAAACGAACTTACTAAAGTCTGTGATACTCAAAGTAGCAGGAGAAGTGGAAACTAGGACTTTTGGAATTTAAACAAAAAACGTATTCCAGAGAAAGGCCTCTTGGCTATCCAAAAAGGTTTTAGCAACTTTACAGCCTTTGGTGATTAATTATTTTAATATGGTGGTGGCTGCAATCTTGGCTTGAAAGGTGAGATATGAGAACATTTCCAAATATTTATACACATTGAGCCGAAGTTTTTAGTTACAAAAAAAAAAAAAATTCGTAACTTTCCACTGGGGAGGTGACTTGCGCAGCCAAACGTATCTGCAACATCTTTTCCGGCATATAGTCCTTTAACAACAATCTTAACAAATTACCAGATAACTGAAGAATAGAATTCATATTTTATTTTGGAATTTAAGACAGAAATATATTGCCTCCTTGCTTTCACAGCATTTAATCCATCTCTGGGATGAAAACAAATATTTTAAGAAGTAAAATAGCACTGTTACCATCTATTCTTATAGTACTTTAAAAGAATTTTTCTAATAGAGTCCCGTGCAGAAGGGTTTCCTTCCTAAGTAGCCCTGTGGTGTTGTTAGGCTCTACTCAGATATAGAGGAGTTGAGGCTGAACAGAATTGGGATAAATCCCGTTCAGTGTGACTTGTCTGAATGTCCAAGTACGAGCTCTTGATAACACAGTCAAATGACTTAGTGCCTGTTGACCTCGTATGCCAGCACCTTGTTCATATAGGGTCGCGGTAACGTTGACAAGGGGTTAAATGACAGTGTTACATCAACAAAAGTGAAGGCGTGCAACTTGATACCAATCACAAGCATTGATTTTATGTAACTGCCTTCAAGTGCAATATAGTACGTAGGTCATATTTTCTCAGCAATGGTACATGCCAAGAAGCACAGATGTGCAGTGTTTTAAAGCTAAAAGAGCCCCCAAATTTCCCACTGGTGAAAACTGAGAAAGCTTCTTAGAACAGAGAATAAAAAAAGAACATTTCTCTCAGTGCAAACGGTATCCATTAATTGTTAGATCACAGAGAAGCAGCAAAGTTGCATATACACACTTTTGCCATTAACTGTCTGTGTAAGCCTCATTTTAAGGTATACAACATAAGAAATGGGTTATCTTTTTATTCCTTTATTTATAGTGGCCAAATGAATAATACAAAAAACTTGTATGTGTGTGTGTAGAACTAACGTAGATAACTAATTTCCTGATATAATCCATCATAATTTCTTTTTCTTTTCTTTTCTTTTTTTTTTTTTTTTGAGACAGAGTCTCAAGCTATTGCCCTGGGTAGAGTGTTGTGGCATCATAGCTCACAGCAACCTCCAACTCTTGGGGTAAGTGATCCTCTCAGCTCAGTTTTTTGTTGTTGTTCTATTCTTAGTGAGGCAGGTCTTGCTTTTGCTCAGGCTGGTCTCGAACTCGTGAGCTCCAGCTATCTACCTGCCTCAGCCTCCCAGAGTGCTAGGATTACAGGCATGAGCCACCATACCCGGCCTGTCCATCATTATTTCAGTGCCTTAGAGAAGTTACCGATTCTCCTTTTACTGTTTTTACTAACAATTCAAATGAATGAATGAAATTCATATTGTCAATGAAATGTGCATATATTTTATTAAAAATATTTAATGAGACATTCTCCAAAGCCAGTATTTTTGCAATTACCTATTCATTTTAATAACTTTTAAAAGAAGAGAACTTTGGAGGAAAGAATACGTGCGAGGGCGTATGCAAAGTCTTCAATTAGTTGAGGGTATGTCAGGTTGATTTGTGATTATGCCACGCACATATCCTATGAAATAGATCAGGACCACCAATATAGGTAGACACAGTAAAGAAACAAATAATAGCACATTTTAAAGAAAGTAAGATCCTAAGATCACGTTTTGAAGATGAAACACCATCTCCTTCTCAGTGTGAAATGTTCTGGGAATGAAACCGTTAGATAAGTTAGGCACGGATCACCCAGCACAGACATTGCAGAAATGCCCACAGTTTTCCCATGGTAGGGTTTAGGGGGTAGAAGCTCTGTCAAGGTATAAGTTGGTGGCCCCAAAAAGAATGCAAAATTAAGAGTAAATGCATCTCCCTGAAATTGAAGTCCAACTTTGGAGAAATGCACCCTGTATACATCCCTATATAGATATGCCTTCTGAGGTCAGGTGCAGTGGCTCACACCTGTAATCCCAGCACTCTGGGAGGCTGAGGCAGGTGCATTACCTAAGCTCACATGTTTGAGACCACCCTGAGCCAGAGCAAGACCTCTTCTCTAAAAACAGCCGTGCATTGTGGTGAGTGCCTGTATTTCCAGCTACTGGAGAGGATGAAGCAAAAGGATTGCTTAAACCCCAAGAGTTTGAGGTTGCTATGAACTGTGATGCCACGGCAATCTACTGAGGGTGACAAAGTAAGACTCTGTCTCAAAATAAAATAAAAAATAAAAAAAGAGATATGCCTTCTGAAGAAATGATCTACAGTATTAAATGATATAGAAATGTCTCTGGTTGTGACATCTCCAACAGGGCTTAATTAAGAGAGTGGATCTTAAAACATCACTGTAGGCCAAAATGCATACGTTAAAATAAGTTATCTTCTATCTACAACATACTAAAATTAATATGCTCGCAGAATGACTGAAACTTGATAATCGATATGGAATATTTACTTCAAGACTGAGTCTCACTTTGTCACCCTTGGTAGAGTACCATGGCATCATAGCTCACAGCAACCTTAAACTCTTGGCTCAAATGATCCTCTTGTCTCAGTTTTTCATTTTTAGTAGAGATGCGGTCTTGCACTTGCTAAAGTTGGTCTTGAACTCTTAAGTTCAGGCAATCCACCAGCTTCAGCCTCAGAGAGTGCTAGGATTACAGGCACGAGCCAGCATGCCCAGCCTGATAAGGAATATTGAATAAAATCAAGCAGAATTAGGACGGACTTATCAGGGCTTATTTAACATTGTATGCAGCAAAACAAGTATTGCTATGTTCCAAGCTTAGTTAAGGGTATGACCATATCTTATTTATGTATAAGTTCAAGCCCAGGACTACAAATGTTAAAAATAGACCTCTAGGTAGGAAGATTTTTAGAAAGGCATCCCCTCTGGGCATATGAATTAGAAAAGGTTGCCCCACTCAGAGATTTCAGTTGTACAGGGAAGAGCTTGGTAAGCAGAGCACAAGCAAGATTTCAGGCTCTACTTGTCTCTGGTCCCAGAGCTCTGGGCTTTATACAAATTGCACATCATTAAAGGAAAAACATAAGGCATTCTAATTATTTTATAGTTTGGGGGGGGGAATACCCAGGCATTATGGGAGGACCTGTAGTCCCAGCTACTCAGGAGACTCAAGAGGATCTCTCGAGCCCAAGAGTTTGAGGTTGCTGTGAGCTATGATGACATCACAGCACTCTACCCAGGGCAAGAGACTGAGACTCTGTCTCAAAAAAAAATCAGAAATTCTGACATCCTGATTCTCCCTGGAAGAAAGTCCTGTGCTCTTGACTGCACCAAACTGGAGGGGAGTCTTTGGTTGGCAAGGCTGGAAGGGAAGAGAGAGGAACCGGTCTTAGTTTGAATACTGCTGAGTCTTGCTTTTCTTTTTACATTTTTTTTTCCCTAGAAAGAGGGTCTCACTCTAGTGCCCAGCTAGAGTGCAATGGCATCATCACAGCTCACTGCAACCTCCAACTCATTTTCCTTATTTTCCTACCTTAGCCTCCCAAGTAGCTGGGAGATGCACACAGCACCACTTCCAGCTATTTTTTTTTTTCTATTTTTGGTAGAGATGGGGTCTCGCTCTTGCTTGGTCTGGCCTCAACCTCCTGAGCTCAAGTGATCCTCCTTCCTTGACCCCTAGAATGCGAGGATTACAAGCATGAGACATCATGACTGGGCCACTCTTGCTTTTCTTCCTTCCTTCCTTCTTTCCTTTTTTTTTTTTTTTTACAGTCTCACTATGTTGCCCTCAGTAGAGTCACATGGCATCATAGCTCACAGCAACCTCAAACTCTTGAGCTTAAGCGATTCTCTTGCCTCAGCCTCCCAAGTAGCTGGGCCTACAGGCCCCCGCCACAATGCCTGGCTATTTTTCATTGCAGTTCTCGTTGTTGTTTAGCTAGCCCAGGCCAGTTCAAACCTGCCAGCCTCAGTGCATGTGGCCGTCACCCTAACCACTGTGCTATGGGCGCCAAGCCCACTCTTGCTTTTCTTATAGAATTTCATATATTTTCCTGGATAGATGTTAATGCATTTGCTTTATTCTTTGAGGACAGTTTCCCAAGATTTTAAAGGGTTGTGTGTTTATAAATTTCACTAGTTTCACTGGGAACATTTCTGCTAAGCAATTCATACCATCATACCAGTGAATAAGACCTATTTTAATGTTTTCTCATTTCAAACAGGGGGCTAATTCATGGGATTATTGTGAGGACTGGTTAGTGCATGCAATGTGCTTATAGCAAATGCCTACTACAGAGTAAAGTTTAAGAAATGTTTCCTGTTAACAATTATCACTATCATCGTTTCATCATCACTGTGATTATTACTGACACTGTTGTAGTAACTTAAAAACATAAACCCTGAGGCCAGGATGCTAGCAAGATTTTTCTAATTATGTGTGTGTGTATTTTTTAATAAATAGAATGAATGCCCAAGAGCCTCCCCCATCCCAGTAAAAGCTAGCACTTGACCGACATCCTATTTCTTTGGTTCTTCTCACCAACCCATTCTCCTTTCCTCAAACACAAGTGAACATTGTCTTTCATCCAACTCACATTGGTTAACAGATCATTGTAAATCACATTTATAAAATTGTGTTGGTTTCTTTGGAAGACTTTAGTCTAGGGGTTGCAAACCTGTGGCCCTCAGCCTCTATGTAGTTAACTATAGTTCATAATAGCAAATATTTTGGAACATTTGCTCTGTTTCAGGCACAATTCTTTTTTTATTGATTCAGTTGTTTCTTATAATTCTTATAATGAAGTCGTTACTCCCTCAACGCCCACATTTGAAGCCACTGCCGTCTCCTCTCTGCGCTATTACAGGCCCCTATCCTATAGCTACATAGATGCAGAGAGAGTCTTTTTCCCAGCATGTGACTAGAAGTTTCCTCTGAGTGGTAGAATTGTCATAACCTTTACTTTCTCCATTTTGAATGGGTTTTAAATTTTTCCATTTTTCTAATAAGTACATATCATAACTAGAAAGAGTGCAATAAAGGTCTTACAGGAAATCCTATAGCCCGCAGCCAAGCCGAGTGAAGCTCTTTGTGATAAGTAATGCCTGGTAATAAGGGTAATTAACGGGAACCTTTGTATTACACTATTTTGAACCTTGCTCTGACTTCCGTAGCATGTTCTGTCACATAAAAATTAGAGAAGTCAATCAAAATATGTTCTATTAATGTAATTCATTATATTTTGTGCCAAGTCAATTAGAGAAAAATTCTATATTATGCACTTTTTCTCTCGTTTTTTTCAAGCCTGGCCAAAGCCTATTTCTTGCATTTATAAGCACCTAGCACAGTCCACCTTGGGATTGCTCTTTAATGCACAAACTGGATTTCTGGAAGGAAGTGTTGGAGCTGCTAAGAGGTTTCCTTGCTCTCAGCATGATGTCAAACCCCACAATCTTCCCAGGCAGCTGGAGAAAGAGAGCAATCTAGTGCTTGCTTTTATTCCTTCAACTAATATCTAAAGGCTGAGTTTTATTAAATAAGGAAATAGATAGAAATGAACCACTCGGCTCGGCGCCTGTGGCTCAAGCAGCTAAGGCGCCAGCCACATACACCTAAGGTGGCGGTTCGAATCCCCAGCCCGGGCCTGCCAAACAACAATGATGGCTGCAACCAAAAAATGACCAGGCATTGTGGCGGGCGCCTGTGGTCCCAGCTACTTGGGAGGCTGAGGCAGGAGACTCACTTGAGCCCAGGAGTTGAAGGTTGCTGTGAGCATGATGCCATGGCACTCTACCCAGGGGGATAGCTTGAGGCTCCATCTCAAAAAAAAAAAAAAAAAAGAAAGAAATAAATAAATAAACCACTCGTGTGTTTTGAATAGACGTCACAAGTATTTTTCTTTTTCTTTTATTCTGGTTAATAAAAAGGTAACTAAAGCACCATCTTGCATGAGAGAGTGAGATAAAATGACATCTGATTCAAGTAATTTCCAACTGGAAAGTTAATAAAAAAAATCTCTTCAATTTTATAATAGCTAAGGTGAAGCTACTTAAGAATGTCATGATAATTTTTAATAATACCCCCTTCAGTGAGTGTTTCAAATTCCTCATTTATCATTCTTTCTTTTATTGGCCTCTTTTTCTTTTAATTTGAAAAATGACTTGAGGGGTTAGTGCCTGTGGCTCAAAAGGGTAGAGCACTGACCCCACATGCCGGAGGTGGCGAGTTCAAAGCCAGCTCTGGCCAAAAAATAAATAAATAACTTGAGTATCTTTAATTTATACTAAAGTAAGGGCCTACAATGCCAACCAAATTTAAAGGTGGAGTGGTTGTATGTTATCAGAATGCTGGATCCAAGGAAAACTTTTAGTTTAAGCTCACAGCGAAAAATCAAATGAATAATTTATCTATCACAAGTCTGTTTTAAATTTTGAGTGACAAGGAGTCTGAAATACAAAGTAGAATGTAAATTCTGAAATAACATGCAAGCAATCAGACTTTGGCAAAGGAATATTATCAACGTGACCCAGATTCATGATATATTGCTAAAGATTTTAATCAGTAAAAAAAAAAAAAGAAAATACTTCTAAGAAAAAAAAAACAAAACCCTAAACTCTGTTGTGAGATTTTGTCCATATAGTTCAGAACTTAAAGTCCAACTTTTTAATAAACTTGTTTTTCCCCAAACTTATCATTAATTATCTCGAGCCACACAGTCATAAAGTTGTAGAACTGGGATTTCAATTAGAGACTATTTATAAGCATAAAAAACGTTGAAAACAACCTAAATGTTCAACACTAAGGACTTGGCTAAATAATAAAAGATAAAATCATGCAATGAAATATTATCCAGCTATTAAAGGCATTCTACTGATGTAGAAATAGTGGAAAAGCAAGCTAAACGATCTGCTGAAGTTACAATTCTGTTTTAAAAACTTCTAAATATATAGATACACACACACACGAAAATAGATTAAAGAACATACTTCAGCCTTGTAAGAGCAGCTTTTTTTGGAAATGCATATATTCTTTAGTATTTACCTATTCCTTTTTTTAAGTTTCGGGGTTGGTTTTCCCCCTACACTTGTATGAGTTTGCTAGGACTTCCTAATAAAGTACCGTAAACTGGGTGGCTTAAACAACAGAAATTTATTTTCTCACAAAGCTGGAGGCTGGTAGTCCAACATCAAGTTGTCAGCAAAGGGTGTCTTCTGAGGCCTCTTTCCTTGGCTTCTCTATAGTTGTCTTCTACCCATAGTCTTCCCTCTGTGTGTGTCTGTGCTCAAATTTCTACTTCTTATAAAGACACAGTCCTACTGGATTAAGGCCCATGCTAATGACCTAATTTTCCCTATTACCTCTTAAAAAGCCCAAATACAAGTCACATTCTGAGATATTAAGGGGACTTTAACATGAATTTGGCAGGGACACAATTTGACCCATAACAATGTTCATGGAGCTTCATTTCAGCAAGAGAAAGAGAGAGGAGAGGGAGAGAGGGAAAGAGAGAGAACTTTCTCTTTAAAATTCTAACTCTAAATTAATTAATTGGTCTTTTTGTTCATAAATCAGTCTCTTTGGGGCTTGGCTATTAGGCATTTAAATCCTGAAATCCTGATTAACTCTGTCTAACCTTAGAAGCTTTGATGTAGGCCTAGACTTCGTGAATTGATGACCCCATCAAAACATGGCCCAACTTCAGGTGTATGCTGAGGCAGCCGGTGAATCCATTTGGGGTTAGTTTTTAAGCTGCAGCAACTTCCTTAGCTGATAGGCCGCTCATTTCAGCTTTCTTGATAGAATGAATTTTTATATAATGTTAGAGAAAATAAAAATTCTGATCTGAAACTCACAAAATAAATTATAGTCATGTTTTCTGGATTCCCCAGCAAGTAAAAGGAAAAATGAATTCAAGGAAAGTTTTTTTTCTAAAGGCAGTAGAGACACGTTCCCTCTCTTTGCTTGACACCATGATCAGTGAAATCTTGAGACAGAGACAGGAAGGGTCTTATAATCATAGAACTCTGGAAACTTCTGGCCCATCAATCTTTCTTTTAGAAGATATTGCCTAGATTTTGTTTAGTCAAACCAAGAGTGGTGGTAGGCAGGGAGGGGGGTGTCAAGCATGTCCCTGTTTCTGACTTACGAGATAGAGGAATACATAGTTTCCAGTTGACCCTTCACCTATTTCCATGGTGCCACTAGTTTTCAGTTGACCTCTGAACCATTTCTGTGGGGTCATAAAGTTTATGGTGCAAGCTTCCATTTCCCCATCCCAGAGACTGTGACATGCTGATTGCACAAGTTGTGAGGCTGTGGCCCTCCTGTCGTTCCATCTCACCAGGGGCCATTTCCTAGTCCCTTATTCTTGTCTTCCCTACACAGGTCCCCCTTCACCAAGAAGAGGTATTTTTCATAAATTCATAAAATCAACTTTATTACACATATTTCCAAAGAGTGCAGTTAGTTTGAGCAAAATATGTGGGAAAATATTTTTATAACACTTAACCAAAATTTTGTGTGTCTCTTAATGACACACACTAAGTTATAAAAAATTTTCAGGTCAATGTTCAATAGTGTTAACTTGTCTAATTTGTAAGTAAAGAGATTTGGAGGATTAGGAAAAGTTGAATATATCAAACTAGACTATGATTTCTCATGAACTTCATTTGTGCTTATAAGATAAACTTTTCTTACTCTCAGGAACAAAGTAGTTCGTTTATAAAGTGTACACTTGTTAGCAACTGGTTTCATATCCATCCATGTGTAAGTTTATAATTTCTAATATCTACTGAATTCAAACGTACCTCAGATACCTATGGTAAAATGTGCTTGACAACTTAAAAACATCATTAAAATATAAATTCAATACTTTTAGTCTTTAATCTAGAAAGTTAAGTATTTAGTCTTAAAATTATCTTGACTGTATCTTGACTCTTACATTTATAAAAATAATTGAATATAAACATGAAAAGAGAGTAGATATTGAGAGGTCAAACAAAAGATTATTAAAAGAAAATAAAAGATTATTCTGAAACGTGAACGAAAGGAAACAGAGTCCAGGTTCTGTGTGGGCAACAGTGGCCTTTATTCCCACCTGGGCGGAGGTGAGCTGAGTTCGAGAAGGAAATCAGCACATGGGTTAAGGTGGATGGGAATTTTAAAGGGTCGGAAGGGTATCTAATGGTACATTACTCTCTCCTGGGTTGGACATTCATGTACTCATTTCTTCCTGGGTGGGTCAGTTCTATTTGGGCGGGTACCTCCATTTGACTCTATCATTCTGGTTTTTTTAGTCTATTATAAGGAGGTGAGATGATGGGCTTGGTGTCTCTTTGATTCCTGTGGGATGGGGGGTGGCATGGGCTGCCTATAAGGAAAATGGAGGGGAGAAGGGAGTGATGTTTACAGGAACATTCTTAGGTCTTTAGTCTGAACTGGTTGATATTCATGTAGGCAAAGATATGCAGGTCTGTTTTCCATGTGACTGCCTGGTCCATAAATTGGAAGATGAGGTGGAAGATTACTGGTATGAAACTGAGAATGAGAAAGATCATAATTCGTGGCTGTATCATAGACAATAACCAAGGCGGCCATGATTCCAGCACCACGAGGGTACCCAGAGGACGCAGTAAATTACTGCCAATTGCCACCACCGAAATCTGTTTGTTGTAGAGGACCTTTATAAGATGGGAGTGTGGAAAAAGTTGTCTCCATGTCTATCAGAAAAGAGACTGGCTTACCTTCCATTAGCAAAAATACCTGGGGTTCAAATTTTGTGATTGTCCAAGGGGCATTCTGATTTCCCGGGAATTGTCAGTCTTCTGCAGCTAGGTTTAAAAGGAAATGTTGCTAGGTCCTGGGAGTGGCTGCAAACCAGATCTCCAGAAAGACATGGGCAGTCAGACTTCCAGTGAGATCCTCTGTAGGCTGGACATGTTTTGTAGGGAAGGTTTGGATTTGGGCAGTGATTTACCCAGAGGCCTGGTTTGCTGCACTTTAAACATGGTCCCAGGGGAGATTTTGTTCTTTTGGCATGCCCCAAGGAGTTTCAAGACGTAGCCAGGTTCTGTCTAATGGCAGCAGCCAATAACTGGAGCTCTGAGAGGTCATGAAATCTGGCTGGGAGGGGTCTGAGGGCCCTGGGGTGATTTTTGAGTTTTTGTTCATTTGTTTCTTGTTTTTTCCTGATATCAGGTGCAGACTGAGAGATAAAATCCATGTTAGTAGGGTGGAGGTGAGGATATCATATAAATTCTGCCAGCTCAGATCATTTGATTGGGTTAGATATCTAAATTCTTTTTTTTTTTTTTGAGACAGAACCTCAAGCTATCCCCCCTCATGGCATCACAGCTCATAGCAACCTCCAACTCCTGGGCTCAAGCGAGTCTCCTGCCTCAGCCTCCCAAGTAGCTGGGACCACAGGCACCTGCCACAACTCCCAGCCATTTTTTAGTTGCAGCCGTCATTGTTGTTTGGCGGGCCGGGCTGGGGATTCGAACCTGCCACCTTAGGTGTATGTGGCTGGTGCCTTAGCCGCTTGAGCCACAGGCGCTGAGCCTAGATATCTAAATTCTTGAGAGTATTTTGTGGGATGTGTGGAGAACAAACCTAGTTTCTGACTTATGTGGATTGGGTCTGAGAGAGAAAAGGGAACATGAACTCTGATGATGCCATCCATTCCCACAACCTCTCAGAGGGGATATAGAGGTTGTGGTGGTCTGGAACTGGAAGGCCCAAAGGTGTGGCCTGACCTTCTATGGGGTGGGGAAATTGTGTCCACCATGTTTCTTTTCTTTCCCTTTTCCACCATCTTTTCTTTCTCTGCCACATACAACAGAAAGTGGGTGGGGGGCGGTGGAGGGAGGAGAGATGGGGTGGAATGGTGCAGGTAGGAATGCTGTGGGTAGGAATGAGGTTGAGGAAGGAGGGGCTGTGGATGGGGCAGAAAGGGAAGGATTGTCTGCCGGGTCGAAAGAAGACAATGGAGATTCAGATGGGTTGGGGAAAGCTGGTTTGACCCATGCAAGTTAAATCTGAAAGGGTTCACAAGATGAACACAGAGAAGGAATGTTTCAGAAGAGGAGGAAAGCCTAGATGTAGGGGATCTCTGACCATTTGCCTAATTTCCGACAGTAATTATTGACATCAGTGAGTACTGAGAGGTCAAAGGTGCCATTTTCAGTTCATTATGAGCCATGAAGGTCTTTGACCATCATCGAGACTTTGGCTAATCATTCCTGTGGTTCCCCCCATGTAAGTGGTATTTGGAAATAAACCTTTCTCTTATTAATCTACTGTAGTTGTGAGTTGATCTTTCAGCGACCCAACCAAGGGTAAAGGGCAGGTTTCACCATGATTCCTACATCATCAAAGCTATACTTACAAAGTTTATGGGTGGAAACATAGATTTTTTTTCTAATTTAAAAAGGACCTAGGTAACTCTGGTGTTTCTGATGTTCTAGAAATGTTACTTGGCACAGATTATGATAAGAAGCAAATGACCTAAGTGTAATTACAGCCTCATGATATGATGTCCCAGTGACTTATAAGACTAGACCTAGTAGGATTTAGAAACCACCTTTTAGAAAGGAACTGGAAATTTGCAAATGAATAAAAACATTCTCAGTCTCCCACAAGAGCAAAGGTTTTCTTCATTTGGTGTGAAATTCTTCCTACAGTTACTAGTTACTGAGAACAATAGAATCCTAATTTATGACAAATTTCAGGACCATTATAATTCCAGAATGTGCCCTAGTGGCTAAAATTGAAAGCAGCTGAAGTAAGCGACAGGGTGGCCTTAAGAATTAGTGAAATAAAAAAACATTTTTTTTTAATGGGCCAGGGGAAAAAGGGATTGTCCAGAAGGTAAGTGTTTCATATGAAAAGAATGTCGAAGGAAGTCAGGGAAACCTGACAAAATGACAATCTGAATTAAGAACAAAAAATAAACAAATGAACAAAACAAGCTCTGAATTCTTCTGGAAAGAAAATTATTACATTGAGCTCTCTTATTCCTTGTAAGGGCAGGCAATACAAGCACTCCATTAGCCAAGGACAAAAATAAGGCTTTCAGATTCCTTCAAATTTCTGTTGTAAGTGACTATGGCAGGCATATTCTTTGATGAGTCATGCATTTACTCCATATGTGTCTATGTGCAATTAGGCAAGCTAATCAGAATCCATTTTGTGTATTGTATTTATTTCTTTTAAACCCATGTGAACAGAAAGTCAGCCCCACAAGAGTTGGGAGTTTTGTGTAGTTTGTTTTCTGCTGCTTACCCGGCACTCAGGACAGGGCCCGACATAGAATAGCTGCTAAATACCTATGCTTTGAGTGAATACAGACAATGAGAGCATAATTCCTATGTTTGGCATAAATTGAATATTTCTAAATTTAGTCAGCCAATTATTATTATGCTCTCACTCTACCAGCTGCACACATATTAATAATTTTAAGTAGTGTATATCTGTAAGTGATTTAAAATCTGATAAAATCAGATTTAAAATCTGCATACATACTAGGACCCACTATCAGCAAACACGTGCACAGTTTTATAGCATGCTGCAGAGGGAGAGCAGTCTGATGTACAGAATGAAAATCATGATGCCGTGGTGTTCCGAAAGCCAAGGGAAATGGAAATGTCTCAGCGTTTAGGGTTGTGGACAGAACAAATGCTGCAGTAGGATAAAGAAAGGTGAGGTCAAGAAGAGGCATTGGGTTTAGCTTGTAGGAGATCCAGAGAGGTGCTCCATCTATTACCAGACAGAGTGTTTGTCATCTGTCACTGTTGGCCAATGTGCATAGACTGGGATGGGTCCACCAAACTTTGTCAGAAGGCCAGTGGTTCTGGGGAACAGTGAGAGTAGCCTCTCTAAGACTGTTCTGTTCTTTTATTTCCGAAATCACTGTTTTATTCATAAAGGTTCAAAGCAAAGACAACATTAACTCTTATTTTAAATAATAATCAGCATGACTCAGTGATCTGTTACAACATTTCTGATTCAAAAGTCAATTTCCTAAATACATCTTCCTAAACTATTCAAGATGGGCATCTTTAGGGTGGGAGCTATATTTGCAAAACAATGAGAATGAGAGATAGGAGATGAAGGTCACACGGGACCTAAAACAACCAGCCCAGCTGTGTCATGTTGGCCCAGGCTGCCTGACTCCATCTTATTCTCACTATGTGTGCTGTCAGGTGGGAGGCCTATGTCACACACTGGACTAAGAGCCTTTTCTGGGACTCACACTGCTTATGTTCAAATCCCAGCTCTGCCACAGTAACTCTCTGTCCGTGCTGTGTAGTTTCTTCCCTAAAAGACAAAGATGGTAATAATAGTAACTAACAGTTAGGGTACTTGCAAGGATTAAATGGGCTAAAAGATTTGCAGTATATTTAAAGCAGTGCCTATCATGTGGTATGTACCATTACAGGTTAGAAATGTCCATTATTATTGCTACCAAAACTGTGGGTAAAGGGCCTGCATTTTAAGAGCTTTTAAAGGAGAAAATAAAAAAGTTTCACTGTGCCAGCGTTCTACCAGTGAAAGAACCCTGATGCACAGCTCTTTAGGACTTAGCTATGTGAGTCTAAGGGACTCAAATCAATGCATGTGCGACTTAGCAAACTATAGCTTCTTCCTGTTAGGCAGCTTTGGGCTGGATGCCTGGTGATCCCTGCTTTCTGGTATTCATTGTTTTATGGGATACTCTCCCCAGAGTGTTGGCTAGACTAGCAATTTACTTCTTTTATTTTTAAGACTTTATTTTCTAGAGATGTTTTAAGTTCACAGCAAAATTGAGAGGAAGACACAAAGATTTCCTGTATATCTCCTCTCCCCTATGTGTGTAGTGTCCCACAAGATCAACATCTCCCAGGAAAGTGGTCTATCTGTTACACTTGAGAGCACAGAATCCCAACCACTAGACCATTAGGGAACTTCACTTGTTACGTTCATAAGCCTACATCGACACATTTTTGTCATTCAGAGTTTACAGGTTACATTAGAGTTCACTCTTGATACATGTTCTGTGGGTTTGGAAAAATATAAAATGATGTGTATCTACAATTATAGGATTGTGCAGAGTAGTTTCACTGTCCTGAAAGTCCTATCTGTTCTGTCTCTTCTTATCTCCCTCCCCCAAATCCCTGGCAACACTAATCTGTTCACTGTTCCTGTAATTTTGCCTCTTTCAGAAAGTCATATACTTGGAGTGACACAGTATCTAGCTTTCTGAGACTGACATCTCTCACTTTGTTATATGCATTTAAGTTTCTTCCATGTCCCTTCCTGGCCTGATAGTTACTTTTTTTTTTCATTTGCTCTTCAATTTAACACTGAATAAAATTCCCTTGCCTAATGTAGCACAGTTTATTTATCCATTTTCTTACTAAAGGACATCTTAGGTGCGTCCAAGTTTTAGTAATTATGAATAAAGCTTCCATAAACACTCATATGCAGGGTTTTATATAAACAGAATTTTTCAGCTCCTTGGGTAAATATCAAGGAGCACAAATGCTGGATTGTATAATAAGATTACGTTTAGTTTTGTAAGAAATTCTCAGACTTTCGTCTGCATCGCTGCACCATTTTGTATCCTCCCAACGGGGAATGAGAGTTCCTGTTGCTCCACATCTTCACCAGCATTTGATGTTGTCAGCGTGGCAGATTTCAGTCATTCTAATTGGTATGGAGTGGTATCTCAGTGATGTTTTAACTTTCATTGTCCTGCTGAGTTGTGAGGTGGCTTGTCTTTTCCTATGCTTATTTCTGTGTGTGTACCTTCTTTGCTTAGGGGTCTGTTTGGATCTTTTATCTACCTTTTTATCCTTTTTTTATTGCTGAGTTTTAATAGTTCTTTTATTTAGGGTAACAGCCCTTTATCAGACATGTCTTTCACAAGTATTTTCTCCCAGTCTGTGGCTTTTCACTTTCTTGATAGTATGTTTGGCAGAGCATTAGTTTTTAATTTTAATGAAGTCTAGCTTATTAATTTCTACTTTAGATTATGCCTTGGGCATCATAATTAAAACACCATTGACAAACCCAAAATTGTCTAGATTTCTGTTACCTTCTAGGAATTTTATGATTTTGCATTTTACATTTAGGCCTATAATTCATTTCGAGTTAATTTGTGTGAAGGGCATGAGGTTTGTGTCTAGATTATGTTTTTGCCTGTGAACACTCAGTCATTTCAGCACCATTTGTGGAAAAGACTCTTGTTTCTCCATTGTTACCTTTATTTCTTTGTTAGAAATCTTCTATCTATCAGGGTGATGCCTGTGGCTCACAGGAGTAAGGCACTGGCTCCATGTGCCAGAGGTGATGGGTTCAAACCCAGCCCTGGCCAAAAACTACAAAAAAAAAAAAAAAAAAAAAACCCAACAAACAAATAAACAAATCTTCTATCTATTAAATTGGGAAGAATTTATGCCTTCACAATATCCATTTTTTGCTATCTATGGACATGAACTGTGTCTTGATTTGTTTAGTTCTCCTTTGATTTCCTTCAACACAGTTTTGTAATTTTCCTTATGTAAGTCTTATACATATTTTCTTAGACTTATATCCCTAAGTAAGTACTTCATGGGTACAAATGTAAATTAAACTGTGCTTTTAATTTCTGTTTCTCCAATTTGGGGGGACAGCAGTTTGCCCTATCACCTCACTTGTCTTACAGATCTAAGAAGAGTTGTTCATTATTTAGCGTGTTCAGCTTTTTACTTTTTGTTAAGATGGAGTATGGACTTTGAAGATCCTTCTAGGCAGAAAGATCCATGACTTGCCCCTGACAAGTAGACTACAGCAAAAGTTACTTTTGTGATGAGGTTACAAAGACAGTCACTTCCATCTTTTCAGACCTTCTCTCTTTTGTTGACACTCTCACTTACAAGCTCTCCTCTTACTTGCTCTAGAAAGCAAGATGTCACATGGAAAGATGCTATATAGAGGAAGGCCCCAAATGGCAAGAGGCTGAAGGAGACTTCCTCATCCACAACACGTGGAGAACTGAGACTTTAGTCCAACAAAGCGCAATAGACTTAATCCTTCCACTGATAGGAGCTAGGAGGCAAATATGTCCAGTCAAGCCTGGAGGTAACCACAGTCTTATCAGAAACCCAGAGTCAAAGGACCTGGCTAAGTCATGCCTGCCTGGATTTTTGGCCTACAGAAACTGTGAGATAATAAATGTTATTGTTGTAGTCCACTGAGGTTTGGAGTTATCTGTTCAGCAGTAGATAACCAGTGCACAAATATAAGGAATATAAATTTGAAGGAATAGAAGTGAATATTTTAACTATAGTAGTTTCTCCAGAGGTAGATCTTGTTAAGAATAGCACAGAGCTCTAGTGTATTTCAAAATGACTTTTGTGACCCAGCAAGCACACACACACATGCAGACACCATATACAGGTTTCTAGAACCTCATAAAATATTCTTTATTCTTCATTCATAAAGAACTCAGATATTTTCTATTGCATTAATATATTTAAATAGTAGGAGAGACACTTATATTTCATGACCTACAAACAAGTTGAAACAATTTGAAAAACACTGATTAAGAATATAATTCTTAGAATAAAATTTCTCAGGTTTGTGACTCAGGTCTATAATTTAGTAGTTGGGTATCTTTGACAATTATACAAGCTATCTGTGTATCAGTTTCCTAATATATAAAATAAGGTAATAGGAAAATACAGCACGGTCTTAAGGATGAGAACAGATAATATGTGTAAGGCATTTAGAACTTTGCATATAGAAAAGGCTAACTATTCATCGATAATAATTTTAATAAAAATTTTCTGTATTTCCACTTCATGATGGGGCAGAATTAGTAATTTTATCCACTCTTGTTTCATTGAAGACAATCAGAACTTTTTAATTCATAACAATCATTTGTTTTCTATTGTTCTTTCTTTCGCTCCTACCCCATTCCTACTAAAGTATGAACACATTGAGGGAAGGCATTTTTTTTTTCTAATTATTCTTTGTCTCTTCAATATACATTATAATTCCTGACACAGAACAGGCAATTAGTAACTATTGAACAAGTAAATGAATTACAAATGAATGAATACTCATACTCACAAGATGACCCATGTAGCTTTTTTTTTGTTTTTTATTTTTTGGTTTTTGTCATCCTTGGTAAAGTGCTGTGTTATCACAGCTCATAGCAGCCTCCAGCTCTTGGGCTTGGGCTATTCTCTTGCCTCAGCCTCCTGAGTAGCTGGAACTACAGGTGCCTGGCTATTTTTTGTTTGAAGTTTGGCCCAGGCTGGGTTTGAACCTGCCACCCTCAGTATATGTGGCTGGACCCTTACTCACTGAGCCACAGGCACCACCCCGACCCATTCAGTTTTTAACATCTATAATTATTAGTTGTACTGTCTTGCAAGTCAAAAACATGCTTTCCACGTTTTCTTTTTCTTGTCAAATTGAGCTCATGTAAGTCTATTTTCTTCCTTCTAACAGTTCCGCTATATATTTCGCCTCAATTTTCATGCAGAGAAACTGTCAGATGGGAGAATAGGATTTATAATTCCAAATAATCTGAATAAAAGATTCTAAGTTTTTTGATGATTCCTGACTATTATCTCAGTCCTTCACCGTAGAAATACCACACTTTGCTGGCTTTCCTATTAAAATCTTATATCCAGTTTAAGGCATGTGAGGGCAGGTAAATGATGGCATAGGACTCTCGTTATCCTAGTTTATGTTACAGTTGTGCCAGTGTGTCTGAAAATTATTTTAACCTTTTTTTGGGGAAAGGGAAAGTAATAATCATTCTTACAAAAATATCCATTTCCTACATACTTCATTATTTTTCAAAATGTAGGTTCACATTTTACCTATATTAAATTATGTTAATTAAAGATTTGGTCTTTTTAGTTTACAGTCTTTAGAAAACTTTTAGAATCCTTACTTCCTCATACTAAATTAACCAGATTTTTAAGTTAAATGTCCTTGGGAAAATTTAATAAGCATGCCTTCTATGCATGCCTTCTAAGCATGCCTACTATAACTGGTAAACTTGATGGCCAGGATAGGGGAAAGTAATGTCTGTAGACACCCTACCATGGGTTGGTGTCCAGCCCCACTAGTCAGCACTCTGGCTAGAATTCACTTGCTGTACAAATTACTCTTTGCTTAATTATATCATGCATGTCCATAAAGTCATTATGACATTCTATGCCACCTGTTTTGATATAATTGAGATATTTTAAGGCATTACCATAGGACTACTATTTTCTTCCCATGTGGTCAGGTTAGCAAAAGCAAATGAGTTCTCCTTGGCCTGGTTTGCTCTTAGCAAACCTATACTGGATTACAGTCATTACCTTTCAAAAGAACCAGAAAACAACTTATAATGCATTAAAAATTTAAAGAGGA
The DNA here is from genome assembly GCA_963575145.1 of Galago senegalensis. NCBI lineage: Eukaryota > Metazoa > Chordata > Mammalia > Primates > Galagidae > Galago > Galago senegalensis. The sequence continues at coordinate 23,415 of CAUYTI010100144.1, forward strand.
TCAAAATTATAGCCCAATGGTCTGCATTTGGGTAACTATCTTTATCTTATTACTACTTGGAGAACATTCCTTATATTCTAATAACTGTAAGCTCTTTTGTGTAACTCTGCAGAGATCTGGCAATATATGGAAATAACGTGTATACAGTTCTAATAGTATCACATATGCATGTCATTTTGGCTTAATTATTTTTGTTTACTCACTTTAGTGGTTGACATTGAATATCACTCAGGTCTAACTACTTCCAATGTCAGCGATGATGAAATTAATTTGTAGCAGAACAACGCTCCTGCCAAGAACAATTCAAAACCAAAGTACACACACACGCACACCCATTTTGCATTTATAAGCTGTAGACACCATTAGAGGGAACCAGGCCTTGAGAAGTTATAGTCCCAGAGAAGAAGCAATCACAAAACACAGAGAGGTGAGGAGGTAAGTCTGCAAGCAACACACATCTCTTCAGGAGTTTGTCAATTACTGACAGGGCAAAATGTCAGGATTCGGAACAGAAGGTCACCACTAAAATGGAAAGAAGCCATTAGGATTTTGGCAAGTGCCCAGGGTTGGGGGTGGGACTGGAGGTCCAGCTTGCCAAGAAAACCATAATTTAAAGGGCAAAGATCATGGCAAGAAAGGAGGTTAACCTGAAAAGTTAGTACATTCTTTCAGAGCAGATGAGAATTGTTAGCAGTCTGACAGTGGTAAATAGAGAAAGAAATTGTTCACGGCAAGGTGAAACTCTCAGCAGGAGCCTGTGAGGCAGACAAAGCATTGGACAACCACCGCAGTGTGACTTTGAATTAGCTCAGTCCCAAGTCGGGTGAAGGCACTCTCTCCTTCTACTCTCTGTCTAACAGCTGACGGTGTGAGTGCTATCTCGCCAAAGACAACATCATAAACTTCTCTGATTTTTATGGACAATGGCCAGCAGTTAATACAAAGTTGTCAAGCATACAAACAAGGTAAAAACCATGAAGACAACTCATAGTTGACCCAGTTATCAAACTTATCAGAAACAAACTTTAAAAGTAACCTTCCAAAAGATAATTGAAAAGAGAATTTTGTTAAGTAATTTGGCATTTATTTTTTGAAAGAATCAGTGTTTAGGGTACTAGAAGATAAATCTGTAAAATGTACCAGCTGAAAAATAGAGAACAAGAGGGACGAAAACAAGACAAAAAAGCATAAAGTAGATGAAAATAGATAGAAAAACCTAATCCGGAAGATTTGAGACCAAGTTTAGTCACATGATCTTGAAGAAAAAGATAGAAGCTGGAGCACTTATACAAACATATTAAGACATTAAAAAGTTTGGTAATTAAGACAATGAGCTACTCATGGGAAGAAGGACCACTACAGAAATGGGACAGGAGAGAAATCATCTAAGGTACATTCTCCTGTCCTAGAAATGACACTGCAGCAGGTGAGGGAAATTCCTTTTTATCAATGATGAGTTTTCTAAATTTAAAGGTGGAAAATAAAATAAAAGATTTTAGGAGGAAAATGGAGAAGTCTTCACTGATGCAAAATACTCAACATTTGTTGGGTGCAATGGTTCACGCCTGCAATCCTAGCACTCTGGGAGGCTGAGGTGGGTGAATTACTTGAGCTCAGGGGTTCAAGACGAGGCTGAGCAAGAGTGAGACCCAATTCTACTAAAAAAAATTAGCCAGGCATTGTGGAGGGTGCCTGTAGTCCCAGCTAGTTGGGAGACTGAGGCGGGAGGATCACTTGAACCCAAGAGTTTGAGGTTGTTGTGAACTATGAGGCCATGATACTGTACCCAGGGCAACAGAGTGAGCCTCTGTCTAGCTAACTAACTAAACAAATAAATAAATAAAATAATCAACATTTCTCAAATAGGACAGAAAATTATGAATGTAAAACAAATCAATAAATTAGAGCAGTATGGAAGTAATTGGGTTCATTTAAAGACAGAATTGATGTCAGCCAGATGGCCAGCTAGAAGCTCTCACAAGAAACAAGTAACTATATTTTTTTGCCAAAATAACTAAAGGGGAGCACCAGAGTACAGCAAAAAAGCAGCAAAAGCCTGTAAAACACAGAAACTCAAAGTGGCTACAGAGAAGAAAGATGAAAACATTTTGCCTCTGCCTCCACCACCCATCCCAGTCGGGATCAGCTTGGAGCCAGGAGGGACTCCTCCCTATGAAAGGAACATAAAGAGAGGGCCATGACAGCCCCCATCCCACTGGGAACCCCTGTAGTCTTTGTCACTGGAGACTCCCACAATCCTCACAGGCTGAGAGCTGAATGGATGGAGCTGCCCAGAGTCCACGCAGCTGCACTTGTCCCCAGAGAAGGAGACCATGCTGTGTCCCTCCCCACAGCCTGAGTTAGACTATGCTGTAACATCTTATAGAATCACGACCGGTGCACATCCAGCTCTGGGGATGAGTAGCCATTGCACACGTCCATCCCTAAAGCTCTGCTATTACCACATCACACTAAGCCAAGAGCATAGCATTCCCAAACCAAGGGGCTGCTGTTCCCTAACCCCCGAGGCCAAGCTACTGCAGAAAGAAATTAAAAATAGAATTATCATGTGATCCAGCCACTTCATTTGGAGGTATATATATAGATAGATAGATATATCTCCAAAGGAAATGAAATCAGCATCTTTTTTTTTTTTTTTTGAGACAGATTCTTACTTTGTCACCCTGGGTAGAGTACCATGGCATCACAGCTCACAGCAACCTCAAACTCTTGGGCTTAAATGATTCTCTGGCCTCAGCCTCCCAAGTAGCTGGGACTATAGGTGCCCACCACAATGCCCAGCTATTTTTTTGTTATAGTTGTCATCATTGTTTAGTAGGCCTGAGCCAGGTTTGAACCCACCAACTCCAGTATATGTGGCCAGTGCCCTACTGCTGAGCTACAGGCACCAAGCCTGAAATCAGTATCTCAAAAGAGATCTCTGCACTCCCAGGTTGACTGCAGTGTTATTCACAACAGCCAAGATATGGAAATAACCTTAGTTTGCTGACAGAGGAATGGATAAAAAACTGTGATATCTGTATATACACAATGGAATATTATTTGGCCTTAAAAAAGAATGAGATCCTGTCATTTGGCACAGTGTGGCTCAACCTGGAGGACACTATATAAGTGAAATAAACCAGACACAGAACGAAAAGTACTGCCTGATCTCATTCAAACGTGAAATCTTAAAAGAAAAATCAAGTACGCAGAAATAGAGAACAAAACAGTGGTTGGCAGGGGTGGTTGCCAGCAGGGAGGAGATGGGATGAGGTGGGTCCAATGAGCTGTGTCACAGTTATGTAGGATGAATAAGACCAGACGTCCAACGTAAATTGTGAGAACTATAGTTAATGAAATTATACCCTATTGAAATGTTTGCTAAATGAGTAGATTATAGCTGCTTTTGTCACACACAAAAAAGAATAACTGTGTGAGATGATGGATATGTTCATTTGCTTCCCTGGAGTAAGCACTTACTATCACAGGAAGAGATCCCATAATATGTCCTATGCCTTAACCCGTGGTTCTCAACCTTCCTAATGCCGCCATGTATTTTCATTGTTACAAAGAGGTTGAGACCCGCAGGTTGAGAACAGCTGCAAACAGACATAATAAAATTTGTGGGTTTTTTAAAAAAGAATAATAACTAAAACTTTTGGGGAAAAGTTTTCCATTCAGAGAGTGGAAAGGCAAGCCATAGGGAGAGTGATGGTATTTACAGTATGTATGTTCAACAAATAATTTATATCTAGGATCTGCAAATAAGCAAATGACCCAATAGAAAAATGATCAAGGAACATAATCAAAGAGACCTTAAATCTATTTAAATGCTATAAATCTGTTTCAGAATAGTAAGAATCAACAGGAAAATAAGGTAACTTGAATTCCTACCAGACAGCTAAATTTTTTTTAAGTAAATGCTAATTATCAGTGTAAATATGAAACAATTGGAAGTTTCCTTCACCACCGCTGTTGAGCCTATAAATTGGTACAACCAATGTCAATTGGTAAAAATTTGGAAAATTGTCTGGTAAGGTCTGCCAAATTTGAAAGTGAAAACGCCTCATGACCCAGCAATTCTAGTCATTTAAAAAATATGTAGGTAAGTTTACCAAAGGACATGTAAAGAATGTTCATAGGCATTATTTTGAGTATTATCTGTAACACATATATGCCTCTTAACAACAGAATGGATATATAAATTAATTAATTAAAACACACTCGTAAATAGCATAGTATGGAACAATAAAAATGAATAAACTGCCACACATAAATGACATGTAAACATTGTTCATTGAAATAAACCAGGCAAAAAATAGTGTACACTGTATGTTGCTTCTTATCTAAATCTGGAAAACAGGACAAACTAGCCTATGGTCCTAGAAGTCCTGATAGGGAATTACTGTCGGACTTGTAGGGAACCAGTAAATGGATGGGGCAACCGTAGGGTGGTCATGCCCTACTTCTTCATCTAGAGGGTGGTTACATGAATGTGCTCCCTTTGCATAATTTGTTAAGTTGTTCATTCAAGATCTGTACACCTTCCCATATATATTTCATTTTCTTTAAAGATTTGTTTAAAAATTCATTCAAATATCATTGACTCTTTTGCTTTCGAGATACATCATATTTCACGGGGAGACTTGTAGAACAATGTCGCGTGTGTTGCCAGAACTGTTTAGCAGCCTTCAGAAAGATCCGATCTCCTATTTGACGGGTGAAATCTAAGCACCTAAAAACGAATGAATTATTTAATTGAGTACAGACATTTATTATTATCATTTGTTCCTGGTATTGTACTAAAAATTGAGGGTATGATAATGAAAAGAGAGACATTGAAAAATGAAAGGCATTTTGAAACCCCGAGTGGTAGGTTTGATTATAGTTTTCTATTGCTGCCATAACAACGTAGCATGTTTGTGCCCTCGATCAATACACATTTATTTCTTATTGTTTTGTAGATCAGAAGTCTGAAGTGGGTCTTCCAAGGAGGAAGATCCCAGGCTTGGCAAGGCAGCATTCCGTTCAGCATCCTAAGATTCTCTTGTCTTTTCCTTGACTTTTCTAGAGGCTTAGTTCATGGTCCCCTTTTCTTAGTTCATGGTCCCCTTTCATCTTTAAAGCCAACGACTGAATAGCTCTTTTCTGCTTCCATTGTTATTGTACATCTCCTTCTCTAAGTCTGAATCCCTCGCCTCTGTCTTTCACTTACAAGGACCATTGGGATTACATTGGGCCCACCTATATAACCCAAGATAATCTCATTTTAAGACATTTAACTTAATTGCATGTGCAAAGTTCCTTTCGTCATATAAGGTAACACATTCACAAGTTCAGGAGACAAGAACATGTACATCTTTGGGGAACCCTTATTCTACCTACCATGTGATATTAGTGAATAATTCCTAAAGCTAAGTAGTATTTCCTAATTAAATTTGCATCCCTAACAGGAAAGCTCTAAAGAGATTGGAAATAAAAGCTATATAATTTCTTTCAAAATCATGATGTTGGCTCATCATGTTTTATGTGGTAGGTGGAGATTGGAGAAGAATTCTGGGAAATCACTTTCTTTGAATTCTTCCCATCGTCACCTGATATATTCTGGCTGGGACTGAGTAATTTAGTATTCAAAGTGGCAAATGTGTATGAACTCTTAAAGGACTACCATGTAGTCATAATAATGTTTTGATCAACAACAGACCACATATCTGGTGGGCCCATTGGATTGTAATACTTAGTTTTATTAAGCAAAACTTTTTCTATGTTTAGATACAAAAATACTTAGCATTGAGTTACAACTGGCATGCAGAACCGTAACCTGCTATATAGATTTGTAGCCTAGGAACAAGAAGTGAGACCATATTGCCAAAGTGTGTAGTACTCTAGACCATCCAGGTTTGTGTAAGTCTGTGATGTCCACACACCAACACAATCACCTAATAATGCAATTCTTAGATGGATATTCATTATTAAGTGAAACCTGACTGTACCTATTCTTGGTTTAAAGTTTTAATGAAGGCTATGGTCTCTTTCTTGGTGATGTTTTTTAATATCATTATCCTTCATGAAGAACAGGGGTGCTAAATAAGGGTTGAATAATTCTGCTTTATTATTTATAAACTATCTCTTCCAAGAAGTGTGTCAACTCTGTGCCTGCCCAGTCCTTCCTTACACAGCTGCCATGCTAAAGTGCTTGCAGCTCCCAGGAAGAGCCTCTCACAGCTCCCCAGCTTTGCAATGCTTTCTTCCTGTCTAGAAACTTCTTCTCCCCCTCCCCCATTCATTTCATTAATTGCTACTTACACTCTAATCCAAGTTGGGATTTATCCTATAAGAAATCTTTCTTGGCCCTTCTCCACTCCAATCTAACCTGGGCAGATACCCATTTATGTGTTCTGATAGAATTCTAAGCTTCCTTCTATGAAAGCACGTATCAACATTTATTATACATTTAATTTATTATTTTCACCATTAGGCTATGAATACCTTTAAGGTAAAAACATCGTTCATTTAGGGCAGCACCTGTGGCTCAGTGGGTGGAGTGCAGGCCCCATATACCAAGGGTGGTGGGTTTGAATCTGGCCCCAGCCAAACAGCAACAAAAAATAGCTGGGATTGTAGGGGGCACCTGTAGTCCCAGCTACTTGGGAGGCTGAGGCAAGAGAATCACCTAAGCCCTGGAGTTGGAGATTGCTGTGAGCTGTGTGACACCATGGCACTCTACCGAGGGCGATGAAATGACACTCTATCTCTACAAAAAAGAAAAGAAAAGAAAAGAAAAGGACAACATTTTTTATTTTCCTTTGAACATCTGGCATTTAGGAAGGAAGGAAAGAATGAGGAAGGAAGGAAAGGAAGGAAGGCAGAGTAGCAAGTCGATTAGACTTAAACTCTGCTTAAAACCTAATTCTGGCTATACCTGTGGGAGACTGGACTGTTAATTAACCACTCTGAGTCTTGCTTTCCTCTTCTCATGAGGATAATAGCTCCCTTTCTTCCCCCTTATTTGTTATTATGAAGATCAAACAAAATAATGTAGGTAAAGTCCACATCAACAGTGAGCTTTTACAGAAACCTACTGACAACCCACTATTCCAGTCACCAAGCTCAGCTTGGAGAATACAAAGAAGAATAAACTACATCCTTGCCCTTGAGGAACTGTGAGCTCTTGTGAATGTCAAAGACACAGGGGAAGGAATTGTTTTCTTCTGTGGAGAGGGGAGAGAAAGTCAAAGCAATGGATACAGACAGTGGCATTTGAGCAGGGCCATAAAGATAAATGAAGCATTCTTTTGATCTGAAATTATGAAATAATGAGATTAATGAAAATTAGGAGAAACAAAAACTGCTATGGGAGTGTAGAGAGGTAATGGATGAATTGCATCCAGAGGGGTCAGATTAAAGGAAAAAAACCTGCCCAGAAGAGATAACATTTAGGCCAGATCCAGGAGGAAATATAGTATCTTCTCTTCCTTCCATACTCCAGTGGGCAGAAGGAAATTCATTAGACTATATGACTAGGCTAGTTTGGCTACAGCATAAGGTGTAGGGTGAGGATTGCCTGCCAACTCCCAGAGAAGGGTTTTTCTAAGCACCACCTGAAGATATGAGCCTGAGTCAGTAGCAGCTACAGCCAAGAGGGGGGTAGAGGAAGACTAATGACAGATGGGGCAGAGTCACATAAAGACTGATGTCACAATGGCCAAGCTAGAGGAACAACATAAGTGCCAAAAGGAAATCTGAGAACAGAGACTAGTAGCCAGAAATGGATGGATACCATGGTGTCAGCACAGGGGCACGGCAAATCTCCAAAGGCAGAAGTCCAGTAGCCCGGCTGGTTTTGAGAGTTCTTGGTGAGTGCAGTCAGGAACAAGATTACAAGGCCGATTAGGCAGAAAAGAGAAGCCATGAGGGCCATGTTGTTTTCACGATGTCAATTGGGTGCTGTCATTAATTCTTAAAGCCACCCTATTTTTTTTTTTTTTTATAATACCTCTAGTTTCAGCTTGTGGTTTGTGAAGTTGCTGTTGACTCTGTGTGAAGTTGCTGTCTACTCTGGGGGAGAAAACTGCAGCCATTCCACTCGCCCCCCTTTGTGTTGTTACATGCAGTTATCCTAGTGACCAGAGTGGGGAGCTATGGACAGACAGATTTGGGGTAGGTGGAGCCACATGATTGAAGCTGAACTTTGAGAAAATCAGCAGAATATGCAACAGCATAATTGGTAATGTTTTCAAAGTAGATTTAAATCATAAAAAGCTGGGCGGTGCCTGTGGCTCAGTGAGCAGGGCACCGGCCCCATATACAGAGGGTGGTGGGTTCAAACCCAGCCGGGCCAAACTGCAACAAAAAAATAGCCAGGCATTGTGGCAGGCAGGCGGCTATAGTCCCAGCTACTCGGGAGGCTGAGGCAGGAGAATCACCTAAGCCCAAGAGCTGGAGGTCGCTGTGAGCTGTGACACCACAGCAGTCTGCCCAGGGTGACAAAGTGAGACTCCGTCTCGTAAAAATAAATGAATAAATAAATAAATAAATCATAAAAAGCCCAAATTGAGATGGCTTTGTGTTTTTACTTATGAAGAACAGTAATCAGTGTGGCAGGGATTCATCTGCTAACCCTCCACTATATGAGTTGCCATAGGCTAGATGATGCCCTGTCTGTGGACCACCTTCCATCATCATCACGCTCACTGTCTTGTTTCAATATGTGTGTGGATGGTGGTGACACATGTCTGCCTGAAAAGGAATCAGAATTGCCAATTTTATGAGCCTGCAAGTGCACTCTGAATATAATGCAGTCTGCAGGCAAAATGTGGTCACCCATGCTCCTTACTGAACTCCCTCTGGGCCCCAGAGTTGAGAATCTTCCTAGATAATATCCGGCTTGTTCTGAGGAAGGAGCTCCCAGGGCATTGCTTTCTGGTGACCTCCATTCCTCTCCTCTGCAGGCTAATCTCCTTATCATCCTACGTGGTCCCATTTGAAGTGAGCCTTGCAAGTTTGCCCTTCTTGGGGACTAGAAGTATTCTCAGGCTACTTCTGGTCTGTAGAAAGTTGAAGGTTCAAGGATAAGTTTCTGTTCAGAAAAATACTTTCTTAGGCTAGACCCATGGTATCTACAGCTAGAAGCTCCCTAAAATGATTGGCTTCTTAACTATTAGATTTCAGTTAGTTTCATGGAAAAGAACTACTGAGTTCTTTTCAAGATATACTCTATAAATATTTCTAAACATATATATATATTGAATAAATCTTTAATTCTATATGAATTTAGGTCTCTATTTTCTTCTCCTTTGCACTTCTCTCTCTCTTGACTTACTGTGAATCTCTTTGAAATCAGAATTTGTTGGGAGAACAATAAATATGGCTTCTGTCTCAATATACTGAATCATTTCGTCTAACTTTAAGAATTTCTTGTTTGTCTCCTTAATCTATGCAGAGGTTTTAACACTGGGTGAGCCAAGTAGGTTCTTGTTTTAATTCTTACAAGAAAGGCAAGATTTTACCAGCCTTCTAGTCTTGGAGAATTTCTGCATTTATTTTCTACTGTGTAGGCCTGAGAAAGGGTTGTCTCTTCTCCCACCTGTTTTAGACTCTAAAAAGTGTGGCTTCTCCCTTTCCTTTTCATTCCTTTCTGCAGGCCAGTCTTCTCTTTCCTAAGATCATGTCTTTCCTACATCTGGCCATGTGTAGACAACAGCGATCAATAAAGACACTAGCAGTTTTCTAACTTGGAGAGCTACAAGCTCAGTAGATTTTTTTGTCTGTCTTCTGTGATGCTATGGACTGAATATTTGTGTCCTACCCCCCAAATTCATATATTAAAAGCCAGTCTACAATGCGATGGTATTTGGAGGTGGGAAGTGATTAGGCCTCTGGGAAATAATTATGTTTAGATGAGGTCAAGAGAATGGAGATCCCAGGATGAGTTGAGGGCCCTTATAAGAAGGGGAGCTCTTTCTCTCCACCTGTGAGGCAGAGCATGAAGACAACCAGCTGTGAACCAGGGGGGAGGCCTCTTCAGGAATCCAACCACAAGAACACTCTGATCTTGGGCTTCCAGCTCCAGAACGGTGAAAGATAAACATTTGCTGTTTAAGCCACCCAGACTATGATCATTTATTATTAAGCCTGAACAGACTAAAATGTAAACTCTTTCAATGATGCACTGCTTGATTACTGTCTTCTCCCTCCGAAATGCTGTTTTTCTCCCTGTCACCTGCCCCCTTGTCTGATACTGGATATTATAGGGTATCTAGCACCCACCATTTAGTACCTATACTTCCAGGTACAATTTCTGTGTTAGTCAAGATAAAATAGATTCTGCTTTAGTACCCTAACCGCACAATCTTAGTGATGTATAATAACAAATGACTATGTCAAAAAAAAGGAGTCCGAGCACTCATAATTATTGAGGACGTAATATCTTCTATGTATACTGCTATGATCTCTCTATATGTAGTATCTCGTTTTAATCTTTACTAGGTATTCCTGAATGTCTCTATTTTCTAGATAGGGAAATGTGGTTTAAAGGAATACAGCAGACATGTTATCAGGATTTCAGTCCGTGTCTTTCAGATTTGTAAACTTCTGCTCTTTTTGACCACCTGAGGAAAACTCAAATTAAAGTACCTTCCGCCAATATGAAGTAGGCTAGTCACACGTTATTGGCCACAGCTAGTGTGGGAGAGAGACACTCTGCACAAGTCTGGGGTGCTGGTCTTCTGCTAATTCTATGCCTGCTTCTTTATTCCTCTCCTCTTAGTAACTAAGGGCATGACTCAACACCCATTTGAATATTTCAAGTTGAGTATTAAAATATCCTATAAAGTTCTTTTGAAAAATTCAGCGATTTGTGAGAGCTACTTCTTTTGTTTATTGCTCTTTCTTCCTTTTCTTTTCCTTGCCCCGAAAGACTACGCCTACAAAATGGAAGGCAAAGTATACACTTGCTTTTTATGACATGAAAAAAAAAAATCAATCTGGAAAGTAGTAGTGGAATAATAGAATAGCATTACTCTTAGAGAAGCAATAACAATTACACAGAAACGTTTTGTTTACTAGAAAATAAAAGCATATGAATAATAAATGTAAATCTAAAAAGATTGCAATTGGATTGAACAGAGAAATGAAAGATGGAGAATCCTGCTTAGACCTGTCAGTTTAATCATTTCAGCTCTGATTTAGATGTTTCACTTAAGAACTCACAAAACAAATGCTCACCATCCTTAATCATCAGAGAAATGCAAATCAAAACTACTCTGAGATATCACCTAGCTCCAGTAAAATTAGCTCATATCACAATATCCCAAAACCAGAGATGCTAGCGTGGATGTAGAGAAAAGGGAACACTCTTATACTGCTGGGGGAATGTAAACTAATACATTTCTTTTGGAAAGACATCTGGAGAACACTTAGAGAACTAAAAATAGACCTGCCATTTGACCCTGCAATTCCATTATTAGGTATGTTCCCAGATGACCAAAAATCGCATTACAACAAAGATATTTGTATCAGAATGTTTATTGCAGCCCAATTCATAATCGCCAGGTCATGGAAGAAGCCCAAGTGCCCATCGATCCACGAATGGATCAACAAACTGTGGTATATGTACAC